>ML360589.1:0-32306 GCA_005239505.1 Nicotiana paniculata
CCAAACGCCTGGCTAACGCCAGGGTAGGGCTGGCGTTTCAGCCCAAACGCTTGGCTAACGCCAAGCAGGGTCAGGCTGTTTGGCTCTGTCGCCCGGCTATCGCCCAGGTGTCTCCTTTCGCGTATCTTTCGACGTATTTGTATCTTTTTAGCTCCGTTTCTATCTCCACTTCACCTACACATGAAATAAACTCCATTAAGCACATAACAAGTGTATTTTTATCATTAAAGCACATAAAATGCAAGGTATATAATGCTTAAAATCGTGAATTCTAGCCACGCATCAGTAGGCAAAGAATTAAATTTTGTGTTTCAGTATTAGCTAGCATCTACAGGGGCTTAAACATAATTTCAAATGGCTTGCCACTCAATCCTTCTAGAGTTTACTTTCCAATTCATTATGTGTATGGTTGGTTGGCCTATTACTTCAAGACTTATTTTTCTCCAACAAATAGGCTGGCTACTCCTCTGATGGACATATATTTAGGTGAGAGAACAATGAGACAATTTGGGAATAAAGACGCGAGAAAATGTATTCATGAAGGAGAAAGGCCATATGCACTTCCACAATGCCAAGTAATTCTCAACCGTATTATTATCGTGATGATGGTAGTGAGGAAGAGTCCGAGTCAAATTATTTTATGAGTATTCGCTTGAATTACCTTTCTTTGATAAATGGATCGACCTTCATCATGGAGCCTTACAACCCTCATTGCTTCAACCGTCAATTCGTTTTTTATCAAGACATGCCCGGTTGTTTGGATCAAGATTCGTGAGGCCTCTTTGGAAAAAAGGATTGAAAATTTCACGAACTTGTGTGTTGTTTAAAAGTAGGCTAAAGGCTACATTAACCCCCTATTATGCCCAAGATGAGAAAGTATGGCTCGTACGATTATAACTCTTGGTGGAAAAGAGTGTATGGAAACTTCCTTGAAAACCACTTGCAATCTTTAGTGAATACTATTGGGCCAGTTACTGCTACCCCTTTAGATATCACGCCTCAAGAGCATAACAGAGAGGACAAACCTCCTACTTTGAAATCCAAAGTGGTTATACCATGTGTTGCGCCCCCTCTTTCCTTGCGGAGATCGGGTTTATGATATTCGGTTGAGACAACTCTTTCCATTTGGGAAAGGGGTTTGTGTTTTTGAGATTCACCACCTAACAATTTTTAAAGGTGCGTTAGGACACCAAAGGGGTTCATTTACAACTAAGTTGTTAACCAGAGATAGGGTAAGGGCTTGAAATTATCCTAAGGGGAAGGTGTTAGGCACCCCTCAGGATCCACAAGTGTGGTTCCCGACCAAACAACTTTTGTGAATTTGTACGACTTAGCAAACAAACAAATAAAGACTCAAATAAGAGGGGATTTAAGTCTTAAGCATACAGATGTTTGAAAATAGTAGAGAAGGTTATATTTTGAAAGTATTGCGATCTAAGAATATAAAGGGTATCCTAGGTTTATAATAATATGGATCACATCAGTACAATGCCCGGTAATCACTCCTCAAAGAGGGGCTACATGTGGTATTAGCGTACCGGTCATCATATCCATATTCTACCCTTTCCCACCCCGTGAAAGTAACTAAATCGAGTGTTGGTCTCGACCTCTATTGCATGTTGTTACCCGTCCCTTCCCTATCAGTCCCCGAGGAATTTAGGACTTCTATCCTATAAGGGATGTTCTAGGCAGACCCTCAGGTTTGAAGGAAAAATACTAAGGCGACAGATAAGAACATGTAGGACTGCAATTAAGGGGAAACACAGAAAAGCAGAGAAAAGGCACAAGTACCTCCACACGTAGTACTCATAAACAACATGACTCATAGACAACTAAGGTCCAAATACAGGTTCAGATCCTAAGCATGGTATCTAAGTGATATCACAAAGACAGATTTATTGCATAACTCAGAGAGGAAGTCTTAATCAGGCTTGCCTACTGGTTTTAAACATGCTGACAGTTGATCACTAATTACAAAGGACAGTTCTGGTTTTATTTCTTTATGGCTGATTACCTAAGACTTTCCTAGGCGGGGGACAGTGTATACTAATTATCTGAATTGTTAGAGGGACTGTTGCAAATTATTAACTACACATGCTGTTCTAGGTTGTTCAGAACACAAAATTATTTCCAGTTGTTTTAGAAACACTAAGTGAAGTGTTTTATACCTTTTACATGCACCAGTAGTTAGACTAGGTGTTGTTAAGAAAGTATAAATGAAATCCTAAAACATGGTATCTAATGCACAGGTAGGCATGCAGAATGATGCATATGCAGAATTCTAAGCGGGATTTCTAAATGCTCACAACATTATGCACGATTTCGGAATATGCAAGAGTACAGTTTGTTAGTGTTATCCTAGGGACATGATTTCTAAGTGCACATATTAATATGAAACATGATTGCAGAAGATACCAATTATTAACATTATTTACCCTATCACAAAATTTTTCTAAGTGATGAATGACACTACTGAAACAAGATGCTGAAACAGTGTTTATAAAGCCTAAATAGCATGATTTCTAATGCATGATATGTTTTGCACATGTTGATCCTAAACATGATTCTATTGTGCAAATAAGGAATGTAAACCTAATAGCATGGTTTCTACCTTTTAATATTTATAACATGCATAACTACCCTTTTCCCTTTTCACTATCCATCCCCAATAGTTGTTTACAAATAATTATTACAGGCCATTTGCATGAATTACACAACTGAATAAAGAAAAGAAGAAGTTATACTATAGGGAGCCTACTAATAGGCCAAAAATATCCAGAATGCTTCATTGCCATTCTATTCACAACCTTTCACATGATCCAGGTGTGTCAGAGTTCCCTAAGGATCTCAAAGGATCCCAAGCAGTGCTCACACTCAGATTTCATAGCCAAGATGGAGTAAGTGCAGTGTGGAAAGGCCAACTCTTGTGTGTCAAAGTTCAGAGGGAGCTCAAGGGTCCTAAGGAAATGCTCACACAAGAGGGGCAGAACATAATGTCTAAGAGTATAGTGGAAGTGCTCATAGTTTTGAAAAGATCAAGTAGGAAAACAACTTTTGAAAATAACTTGTTTGAAATAAGTTTTGAAGAACAAGAATGTTACTTAGTGAAAATAGTTTGAAAGGGAAGAGGGTAAGACAATCGGAGTCTCAGGATCAGAATAGTACACATAGGGCAAGAAACAAGAACCAAATCAGTTTAACACTCACAAGTAGGGACCGACGGGTAGGGGAAAGGTATGACACACATAGGTATAGATTTGCATACAAGTTATCACCATAGAAGTACTAAGGTATTACAGCACTTAACAACCACATAAACAGTTTCTTCATGAAGGGGTTCAGGCCAGAAACTAACAGAATCAGATTGAGGGGTGTGCCAGGGGAGATAACATGCTGAATCTAAGGAAGGATAGGACAACTTAACAATCATACCAGTAAAGTGAAAGTAGACATGTTAATTACAGGGTACACAACAGAACCATAAGTAAAAGCATAGTAAAAATAGAAGGAACTGTAATACCAAAAGAAACATGTTGTTTTGAAGCTCTAAGTTAAACTGAAAACATACCAGTTAAATGAGAGAATAAGTGCAGAGTGAGGAGCAGTAGAGTAAAGAAAAGTAGAGTGCAGAGCAGTAGACTGTATAGTTGCTCAGTTTTGGCTTGCAGCCGACTGAGAATAGCAAGTAAACAACAAGAATAACAAGAGAGAATGTATATGTGTGTGAGAGAGTTCAGAACAGTGTATTGTTCGTGTCTGAGTTGTGTCTATGCTACAATATTTATAGTTTTGAAAATGAGTAAAGAAATAAGGTAAGGAGTACTAGTCTAACATAATTATGGAAATAATACTCAATTAGTATCAATTAGAGACCTGGACTCCCTTTAATTAGGGAGTCAAGTTCAAACGGGACAATCAGAGTTAAATAAAGGGAACGAATCAATTATAAACTGATTTTACCCCAATAGGAGTAGTAAAGCATGTAACATATAATAAGGACAAAATACATCATGTCTCAAGTAAGGAAAATATATACTGAACATTCGAAAACATTTTTATGCACATAAATAAAGTAGAATACAATTTAGTTCTAAAAAAAATCAGTCAATGAATCACATATGAGACTAAAAATCACAAGGAATTAGTTCTAATAAAGGAAAGCATCTCACGAATAAGGAAGTAATTCAAAATCAGTAAAAATCTCTAAGGAAAACATATACGAAATCATAAATTCGAAGAGATGCACAGAATCATCAGAGTATTAGGTAAGCTATGAATAATCAGGCTTATTAAACACAAATAGGCACGAAAATCAGAGAAGCAAGAAAATCACAGAAATAGTAGAGAATGAAAACCCTAGTAACAAAATTAAAGCATAGAACTTAGAGAATACATAGACAGTTCCACAAGAGACGAGCACACACAAACACATAATCAGAGATGGACTAGAAAAAATTAGTGCTTTTCAGCATATTAACTTAGACAACAAGAAAGTATAAGACAATCGCTCAAAAACTCAGTAGAAATCCTTAAGAATTAGAATAAAATCGTTTTAAAAAGGGGGTCAAGAAACCCTAACTTCAGAGTGAGGAAATCGTTTGAAGAACAAAGATTATTTCGAGGAAAATATATGAAAACATTAAAAGAGGCTTAGATCCGTCACAGAGCTAAAAAGATCGGACAGTTTAAAGCTAGGGTTTCCATAGAAAACCCAAAAAGAGAAGAGGCTTAGATATTACTGGCGTTTGGGGCCGAAAAATGCAAGAACCTTACTCGAACAACCATAGGAGGCCGGAAAAAATGGCATGAGACCGGAGGTGGGAGTGTATTGCCTCAGGGTCGCTTGAAAACCCTCATGAGTGACACAAACGTAAAAGGCGGAGCCTTAGGGTCGATTAGGGGTGAGAACCCCATAGTTTCTGGCAAGGGAGGTGGTCGATTAGGGGTGAGAACCCCAGAAAACCTGACCAAAAGATAGCTAATTTTAAAATAGTTTGAGGAAAAATTAGATATCAACAGTTTCCCCTCTTTACCCGGGAAGGATGAAAGAGTTGTCGGGTAAAGATATGATGGCCAATTTTGACCGAGTGAAATGGTTCGGAGAGATTCCGTCCGCACCCTGGTTTCTGAGTTGCCTATATATCCCTGGTTTTACATGAATCAGGCCGTGTGTAGTTCAGGAGTCATCGGCGAAGTATACCGATGAAGTTTCTTACAAGAACGGACGCGACATTTGGGACTAATTGAATAAGAGGCTTACGGGGTGGTTAGGAGAACTGGATGGCAGTTTGCTCGCCGAATTACCTGCAAATAAATAATACAAGCATATATTGTGCATAATTTAAACATGACGCAAATTCATGTTGGACCATGAATGATGTCTTCGGATGGTTAAGGATGACGTCCTCAGACCATGATGTCCTGGGCTATGAATTGCTTGATGCCGGATTCGCAGGCCATGAAAATGATGTTCTCGGGCCATGAGTATGGTGCCTTCGAACCATGACGCCTTTGAGTATGATGTGCAAAATTGAGAGAGATCCTCAGGCCATGACATGATGTTCTCGGGCCATGAAAATGGTGCCTCCGAACGATGACGCCTTTGGATGAGTTGGCAATATTTCAGCCCATGCAGATGCAATAGAATGATGCTGACGAGACAGAGCTTAGTCTTGTGAATAAAAGGGGAGAGCTTAGTCCGAAAGGAAAGCGAAGTAAATAGTGCTTGAGACATGGGTTAGTCTCGAAAGGTAAATTGGAGGCGAGCTTAGCCGCGGAAGGCAGAATGGTAGCCTTATGCAATGCAGATGGAGACAGTGCTTAGTCTCGAAAGGCAGAATGGTAGCCTTATGCAATGATGTAGATGGAGGTAGATCTTAACCTCGGAAGGCAGAATGCTAGCCTTACGCAAAGATTCAAATGCAAATGGAGACAGCCTTTAGTCTCGGAGGGAAGAATGGTAGCCTTATGCAGAGATGCAAATACAGATGGAGACAACGTTTAGTCTCGGAAGGCAGAATGGTAGCCTTATGCCATGATGTAGATGGAGGTAGAGCTTAACCTCGGAAGGCAGAATAATAGCCTTAAAAGATGCAAATGTAGATTGAGGCAGAGCTTAGCCTCGAAAGGCAGAATGGTAGCCTTATGCAGAGATGCAAATGCGAATGGAGACAACGTTTAGTCTCGGAAGGCAGAATGGTAGCCTTATGCAACGATGCAAATGCAGATGGAGACCGCGTTTAGTCTCGGAAGGCAGAATGGTATCCTTATGCAAAGATGCAAATGCAGATGGAGACAACATTTAGTCTCGGAAGGCAGAATGGTAGCCTTATGCAAAGATGCAAATGCAGATGGAGACAACGTTTAGTCTCGGAAGGTAGAATGGTATCCTTATGCAATGATGTGGATGGAGGTATATCTTAACCTCGGAAGGCAGAATGGTAGCCTTATGCAAGAAATAAAAATGACAGTAGGAATTCTTAGCTGGTGATGGCTTGCGGCATTGTGATTATTGAGAGCATTGTGACTGCGGAGCATTGTGGTATGTGCGAACATCGGCAAGTGCAGCAGTTTTGGGAGTTGTATTTTGGACAACGTTTGTCCCCTGGGCGGACAATTCGTTTAGGGATTTTGCAACCTTAGTGCCTGCAACCAAAGAAAGATCGTGAGTTCTATAAACGGGGGGGGGGGGGGGGGGGGGGAGGGGTTAGTTCGTATCCCTGCTGGCTTTTCTTGATTTGCTAGGCTCGATCTGGTGATACTGCCTATATTATTGAGGTAGCGTTGCTAAACAAAGTTGTTTCAAAAACAAACATGCATGATTTCATAAAATCATAATGTATAATTAAAAAATAATTTTGGGATGAACCGACGACCCTGACACGGCTCGGGACACTGCAACCTCTCCTGCTACGGAATTTTGAGGGTCCTCCTCAAAATTCTGCCCCAGTTTGATGGGTGAATGTCTCTGATTGTTGCTCGTGCGACGATTGGCTGATCTTGCTTTAGAATTTTGAGGGTCCTCTTCAAATTCTGCCCCAGTTTCCAATTGCGGGAAAAATGAAATTTTTATTGAATTGTGACCGAACCCATAGGGCTACCTACATATCCCCTCTTAAACGGGAATCAGGTCAGGCGTAGTTAAATTTACATCATTGAGAAAGCATAAAGATTACACATAGTAGCATTTGACTGCATCTGAATTGATTGGCTTTGGCCAGACTTCTCCATCCATTTCTGCGAGTATAAGTGCTCCTCCTATCAGTACCCGGTGAACCATGTACGGACCCTGCCAATTGGGAGAGAACTTCCCGTTGGCTTCGTCTTGATGTGGAAAGATCTTCTTCAGCACCAGCTGCTTCAGTGTGAACTGTCTAGGCTTGACTCTCTTGTTGAAGGCTCGGGTTATTCTGTTCTGATAGAGTTGACCATGACAGACTGCATTCATTCTCTTTCCGTCTATGAGAGATAGTTTCTCATAACGTCTCTTTACCCATTCTGCGTCGCTGAGCTCAGCTTCTTGTATAACTCTTAGAGATGGAGTCTCAACTTCGGCAGGAATAACAACCTCAGTACCATAAACTAGCATATAGGGAGTTGCCCCTGTTGAGGTGCGAATTGTAGTGCGATATCCCAATAAGGAAAATGATAACTTCTCGTGCCACTGCTTGTGCCTTTATATCATCTTTCTTAGTATCTTCTTGATGTTTTTGAATCTTCCAGGTTGATGATTTCAGTCTCTTCCAGGTTGGACTTAGGTCTGTTCTCAAAATTCTCAACTTCTTTGACAACCTCGTCAGGTATGTCATCTTCTTCTGAATCCACGTCTGTTTGTTGCGTTGTCTCGTTGCATGTCAAAGTCATCGGTTCATCAAGACAGGTAATAGTAATTCTGTATAGGTAAATTAATAAGAGAAAAACGATAGCAATAAGTATTGATTCATAAGAAAAATTTAAAAATGCTTTTTATAGACTGCACGATTGTTTTGAACATTGAAGATCCTATTGCAGGAATTAAAATGCGAAAAAAAGGAAATAATTTTGTAAAGAAAAACAATGAATCACTCTTTTTAGCCTCCTACCGCAAGGCTCGTCGGGCTTTGGTTGTCCTGACAGTCAAATTCTTGAGGTACGTCCCTCTGCTCACAGCCTGTATGGAAGGGCCTTCCCCTTCCTTCTCGAGAATAACACAACAGTCCATATCATTGTCCTCCAGAAACAAGTTCCTCATTGCTGCAAGTGCTTCTTCTTCGTCTGATCCATAAATAACGTCGGCATGTTGGAAGGTCTGCTCCAGATGCGGTATTGGTTGCTTAAAAGGGTAATAAGGACCACGCCATGGTGGTGACCAGTTTTTGAATTCTTCCCAAATGTATTCATATGCCAAACTGAAAGTGGTGCCGTGCTTCTTGAGTTTGATAGGTTTGGAGATCCCCTAAAGGTTCTTGCCGAGCCCTTTACCTGGCTTGTACCCTTGCCAATTCATCATACTTGAGATCTTGCTATCCCACCATTTGTCTTTGTCGATAGTGTTAACCCGTTCAATATGGTGGTAAGTTTCTCCGTTAGCTTCCTTCTTCCTTCAATCACTGGGATAGTCTGTCGACTGTAAATAAGGTTGCTACCGTTGCCATGAATAATCACCTCTTGGTGGTTCCACTCAAATTTCACTGCCTGATGTAGTGTTGATGCTACGGCCCCAGCAGCATGGATCCAAGGCCGTCAAAATAACAGATTGTAGGACGCTGGCACATCTATCACTTGGAAGTCCACCTCGAACCAGGTTGGCCCCATTTGCAGGAATAGGCTAATCTCACCAATGATGGATCTCTGAGATCCATCGAAGTCTTTCACGTTGATTGCTCCATCCTTTATCTCATGTAGCCCTTTACCCAATTTCTTGAGCGTTATCAGCGGACAGATGTTAAGACTGGATCCTCCATTGATCAGGATTCTGGTGATGAAATAATCTTCGCATTGCACAGTGATGTGCAGTGCTTTGTTATGGCCCAACCCTTCAGGAGGCAGCTCGTCCTCATGGAAAGTGATCTTGTGGCTCTCCAACACTTGGCCCACTATATTAGCCATTTCTCCACTAGTGATGTTGTTTGGCACATAGGCTTCGTTCAACACCTTCAATAAAGCATTCCTGTGTGTCTCGGACAGCAAATAGAGGATGGATATTTGCGCTGGCGTTTTGTTCAACTGGTCGATGACCGAATACTCCTTGGCTTGTATTTTCCTCCAAAAGTTGTCCGGACCTGTGTCGATAATGGGAGGCCGATTGAAAGCCTGACTGTTGGATTCAGCCAGATGTTCAGGGGTGTAGACTCTACTAGTTCTTGTCATACCCTGGCTGTAACAGCTTCTTCAGTATTGACTTTGCCTTTCCTTCTCGCCTCGGCTGTATAGTCCCATGGTACAACATTTGTATAGAAAGGTGACGTGGTCGATATCGCCACCACGATTGGCACAGCTACCCTCACTTCGAATGGAACATGTGTCTTGGGTGGCAAGACTGCAACCTCGAATGGTGCGGGTGCATTTGCCAGAGACACGAACTCAAATTCAATTGATACTGATGTCTTTGCAGGTGAAGCTGCTTCAAACTCAAGAGGCATGGACATATTACCTCAGCATCCTCAGACGGTTGAATCTGGACTATGATCGGGTTGAGAGTGACTGCAGGTTTCTTTGGATCATCGCCTTCTGTGATCAACCCGATTGATCCCTCGGGGTCCCAATCATCTTCTATTTAAATCAAGTGGATGTCTTCACCCTTATGGTCCGGAAGAGGATTGTTGCGGACATTTGGAGCGAATTTCTTTGCCACGATGACCTTGTTGTCAATCAGGGATTGTATATTGTCCTTCAAAGAGCGGCATTCATCGATGGTGTGCCCCTTCATGCCGGAGTGGTATGCACAAGACTTGTTTGGGTTGAGCCATTGAGAAGGATTCTTAGGGGTTGCAGCAGGGATGGGGGTGACATAACCAACAGCTTTAAGCTTCTCATACAGCTGGTCGATGGGTTCAGCGATGACGGTATACTGTTTTGGAGGTCTCGATCAAAATTAGGACGAGGTCTAAGGAAGTTTTGATGGGTAGGGGTGATTGGTAATGAGATGGTTGATAATTGTAAGTGTGGTAGATAGGAGCGGGTTGTGAGTATTTGGGTGAAGCAGGTTGATATGTCGGTGGTGGAGGTGATTGATAAGTTGATGGTGGAACTTGGTATGAGGGTGCTTGGTAATTTGGGGTTGGTTGATATGTGATTGGAAGTGTTGCGTAAGTTTGGTATTTGAGTTGGGATTTGGTTCTTTGTGCAACCATCACGGCTCCCGCGTCTCTTTTCTTAGACACACCACCAGATTGCAAAGCTTCAAAATTTGTGACCATACCGCTCTTGATACCTTCTTCAATCCGTTCACCTAATTTGATAATATTGGAGAACTTGTGGTTCTCAATCATCATCACCATTCATAGTACTGCGGGTCCTGGGCCCGGACAAAGAACTTGTTCATCTGCTCCTTTTCTAAGGCGAGCCTGACCTTGGCAGCTTCGGACCTCCAACGAGTAGCGTACTCGCAAAATGTCTCCATGGGCTTCTTCTTAAAATTTTGAATATAGAACACGTCTGGTGCGTTCTCTGTGTTGAACCTGAATCTGTCCATAAATTCAGATGCCATGCTCACCCAATTCAACCATTTCTTGGGATCTTGGTTGATGTACCAAGACAATGCATCTCCTTTCAAGATCCTTATGAACAGCTTCATGCGGATCCTTTCATCCTTCCCTACTCCAACCAGTTTGTCACAATAAGTTCTCAGATGGACTCTTGGATCACCTGTACCATCAAACATTTCAAACTTAGGAGGTTTGTATCCCTCGGGCAATTCGACATCGGGTTGTATGCAGAGGTATTCATACTTCAACCCTTCAACTCCCTTGATTCCCTCGACGCCTTAAACCCGGTTGGTCAGCTTCCTAAGTTCCTCGACCAAGTTCTTGATAAGCAGGTCCTTTTCGTCAGACTCAGGTGTGTATGTGATAGGGGGAGTAGAGTGTGGCATGGTCTCCATGTAGATGGGATTGTTATGGTGGCCTGGCGCATGAGTGTGGAAATGGTCATTTGTGGAGTTCTGAGGTTCTGGGATAAGCAGTGGAGTGTTGTTTGGAGTATGGCAGGCATTGCAGTGTGCTGGAAGAGTTTGGTTCTTTGGTGGGGTGGTGTGATGACGAGCTGCAGGATGATTTTGTTGCTTTGGATGTTTTGAGGAGGTGTAGGATTCTGGATGTTGACGTCTGGGACGTTGAGAGAGAATGACAGGTTTGCCAGATTCCGAACTTGATCAAGCTCTTCTTGAAACTTTAACAACTTCCGTTCCAGTTGCGACACAGTTTCATTCTGAAGCCGAATACCCTAGCCATCAGTGTCCTCTACCCGTTCAACCACATTCTCATTTATGCTATTGCCTGAATCTTTCATTTTCTTTTTGCCTTTGTTCTTGCCTTTGGGAGGACTAAGAGGAGGAGAGGGTGAAGGGCCCCTGGATCTTGTAAGATAGGACGATGATGCCAGAGTGCACGAACTAACCTTTGGTAAGGGGAATAAATAAATAAAAAAAGAGGAAAACAAAAAAAAAGGTAGCCAAGTCAGTGAGGATTATGAAAAGTATTGCGGTATTTAAACACATAGTGCGGGAATGTAAAGCGCGTCCTAATTTGGGGACCTCTTTCGTGCCCGAGGTAGGCCTAGCAGCAAATTGATTTGGAGAACTTAAGATGCTAAATGCCTCATTTAATTGATAAGAAAATAGACGAATCCCAAAACGACACTAAATAAACAGGAAGTAAAGGTCACTAATGGCCATTGGCCTTATTACATTGATAAAGTAAAAGAAAGACATTCCTATCTACTTGGTCCCAGAAGGACCTTCCCCAGACTCGGCATTCTTGCTTCCCTCGTACAGTTTTCCCAACTCGCGAAGTCCCAGAAACAGGTATGCTCTGGCTAGATGTCCTCTATCGGTCCCTTCAGCCTTTTGACAGTCTTCAATCCTTTTGAGAAATTTTTTTCTCCAGCTCCACTCTGCCTCGCTCCAAATACCCTAACCTTTTGTTGGTGCTGATAGCCATATCCTTCCATTCCTCGATTAGTTTCTTGTTAGACATGTATTTTGCGGTGCTCATCCTTACACTCACGGATCCTTTTGCACAGCTGGTTGTTTTTGACTTGTGCCTCGGCCTTTTCATCTATAACCTTGTGGCCCTGAACGAACCCTGGCTCGCTCCGACCACCCTAATTTTTTGCCAACCAACCAGGATAGAAAAGGGTACAACCGACATGATATCTGTCTAGCTCGATGATGTCCTTGTCCATTACAATCTTGCAGTGCCACATGTGCTGGGCTTGGCACTTGCGAGGACTAAGTCAGCTCGAAGATGGCTCATCTTGTCGATCCTGGGTATGACTTACTTTCTACCCGCTTGCCTCATAAATCGAAGAGGGACGTAAGGGTATGTTCCTCTTAGACCAATTAGTATTAGGAACGGTGCATCTCTGGAACGGGCAATGAACTCCTCTGTCAGAAACCACTCGAACATCCACTGAACCTGTTCTTCAGTCAGATTATCAAAGAGCTCGACCAATCCTTTGGCGTTCTCAGGCTGAGAAAACATGTCGGGGATGTAATTCATTTGCTTTGGATGGTGGAAAGAGATGTGGTCATCCCAAACTCTTCGATGAATTTCTTGTCGGTATTCTCCCTTTTGGAGATGTTCCATGAGACAAATCTGAAGTAGTGGATTGCAACCTTCGAAGTGTCTTGCCCCTCGTTGACACTTTTCCAAGGCTCGATATATGTCTGGAATGATCATGGGCACAATGCTGAAGTTTTGCCCATCAGTTCCTTCCATTAGTGTCTTGGTTACCATGGCTAGTCTAGTGTGGATTCTCTCCTTCTTTATTGGAAACACAATCATACCCAAGAAGAAAAACATGAAGACGAATACTCTACGATGGATGTTTCCCAAGGATGTGATGACAAACTCGTCGTGGTAGATACGGTATGATTTGCTGTGACCGTACCTTTCGTACAAGTAGTCAAAAGGGATGTATGACTTCTTTAAGCATGCCAGTTCTGCATTCTTCTTCAGACCCATCATTTTGAGGAAACCTTTGCATGTGCGGTTCTCAGGCATTAGCAACCCCAGGGTTTCCTATACTAGGCCAGCCAGTCCTCCTATTTCCTCCAGCAAAGGTGTCATTTCAATGTCCCCAAAGCGGAACACGAACCTTTCACAATCCCAGAACAGGGTAGCAACCTCTATTATCATGTTGTTAGGCTGGATTTCTAGGAGAGATGGTAGATTACCCAAGTATTTTCTGACGAGAGTTTTGTCACTAGAATGTAAATCTGCCCACCAACTTAGCAATCTTGGATGGATATTGGAGACCAAGGTTAGGCCCTTACCCCCACCAGACTCGACTATTTAACATCAACAATTAACATAAAGCATTTAGTTCTCCAAATAAATGCACAGAACGTGATGATGTCCGTTTATGTTTAGGGAAACCCAGTGGACTTTTGGATAAGGCAATCTTAAAAGCTATCGTGCGGACCACACTTTAGCCTGGCTAGTTTTGACCATGATGCATGAAGCAACATAACGGAGTAAGGTTGCTATGGGGTTTTAGACCGGTACCCTCGAGCGGAAAACTCAAGGGGGAAAGGCACGGAACCATCGACTGCACCGCTGATCGACTAGTTTTACCGCAAATAAGCCTTTCTGAATTTAGGGGTAATAATATAGGAAGATCGCAATCACTCATCAAGCGTTGCTATAGTATTTTGTTTGGAACGAGTGGAGTATGAATGATGATCATGATTATGCAATAATAAATAAGCATTAAAAACATGTTGTCATGTATTTGCACGTTAGGAAAGCAGTAAATACAACAGTTTATAATTTAAAAGCGGTTACAAAGGAAGGAAACAGAAAAAACATGTCAGTTACTTTTGAAGAAAAATAAATGCTTAAAGAGATAGACAAATAATGGCACATAAGGGAAATGGGAAGAGGTACAAATTCACAAAGAAATTTGAAAATGGTAAAATCCTGAAAGTCCCCAGTAGAGTCCCATGTTGTCGCGCCCCCTCTTTCCTCGTGGAGATCAGGTTTATGACATTCGGTTGAGACAACTCTTTCCTTTTGAGAAAAGGGGTTTGTGTTTTTGAGAAGTCGCCACCTAACGATTTTTAAAGGTGCGTTAGGACACCAAAGGGGTTCACTTACAACTACGTTGTTAACCAGAGATAAGGTAAGGGCTTGAAATTATCCTAAGGGGAAGTTGTTAGGCATCCCTCATGATCCACAAGTGTGGTTTCCGGACAAATAGCTTTTGTGAATTCGTACGGCTTAACAAACAAGCAAATAAAGGCTCAAATAAGAGGGGATTTAAGTCTTAAGCATGCAGATGTTTGAAAATAGTAGAGAAGGTTAGATTTTGAAAGGATTACGATCTAAGCATATAAAGGATGTCCTAGGTTTATAATAATATGGATCATATCAGTACAATACCTTGAATCACTCCTCAAAGAGGGGATACACGTGGTATTAGCGTACCGGTGATCATATCCATATTCTACCCTTTCCCACCCCGTGAAAGTAACTAAATCGAGTGTTGGTCTCGACCTCTATTGCATGTTGTTACCCGTCCCTTCCTATCAGTCCCAGAGGAATTTAGGACTTCTATCCTATAAGGGATGTTCTAAGTAGACCCTCAGGTTTGAAGGAAAAATACTAAGGCGACAGATAAGAACATGTAGGACTGCAATTAGGGGAAAACCATAAAAGCAGAGAAAATGCACAAGTACCTCCACACATAGTGCACATAAACAACATGACTCATAGACAGTTAAGGTCCAGATTCAGGTTCAGAACCTAAGCATGGTATCTAAGTGATAATACAAAGATAGATTTATTGCATAACTCAGATAGGAAGTCTTAATCAGGCTTGCCTACTAGTTTTAAACATGCTGACAGTTGAACACTAATTATAAAGGACAGTTCTGGTTTTATTTCTTTATGGCTGATTACCTAAGACTTGCCTAGGAGGGGGACAATGTATACTAATTATCTGAATTGTTAGAGGGACTGTTGAAAATTATTAACTACACATGTTGTTCTAGGTTGTTCAGAACACAAAATTGTTGCCAGTTGTTTTAGAGAAATTGAGTAAAGTGTTTTATACCTTTTACATGCACCAGTAGTTAGACTAGGTGTTGTTAAGCGAGTATGAATGAAATCCTAAAATATGGTATCTAATGCACAGGTAGGGATGCAGAATGATGCATATGCATAATTCTAAGCAGGATTTCTAAATGCTCACAGCATTATGCACGATTTCGGAATATGCAAGATTGCAATTTGTTAGTGTTATCCTACGGACAGGATTTCTAAGTGCGCATAGCAATATGAAATATGATTGCAGAAGATACCAATTATTAACATTATTTACCCTATCACATATTTTTTCTAAGTGATGAATGGCAGTACTGAAACAAGATGCTGAAACAGTGTTCATAAAGCCTAAATAGCATGATTTCTAATGCATGATATGCTTTGCACATGTTGATCCCAAACATGATTCTATTGCGCAAATAAGGAATGTAAATGTAATAGCATGGTTTCTACCCTTTAATATTTATAACATGCATAACTACCCTTTTCCCTTTGCATTATCCATCCCCAATAGTTGTTTACAAATAATTATTACAGGCCATTTGCATGAATTACACAACTGAATAAAGAAAATAAGAAGTTATACTATAGGGAGCCTACTGATAGGCTCAGAATCTGCAGAATGCCTCATTTCCATTCTATTCACAACCTTTCACATGATCCAGGTGTGTCAGAGTTCCCTAAGGATCTCAAAGGATCCCGGGCAGTGCTGACACTCAGATTTCATAGCCAAGATGGAGTAAGTGCAGTGTGGAAAGGCCAGCTCTTGTGTGTCGAAGTTCAGAGGGAGCTCAAGGGTCCCAAGGAAATGCTCACACAAGAGGGGCAGAACCTAATGTCTAAGAGTATAGTGGAACTGCTCATAGTTTTGAAAAGATCAAGTAGGAAAATAACTTTTGAAAATAACTTGTTTGAAATAAGTTTTGAAGAACAAGAATGTTACTTAGTGAAAACAGTTTGAAAGGGAAGAGGGTAAGAAAATCAGAGTCTCAGGATCAGAACAGTACACATAGGGCAAGAAACAAGAACCAAATCAGTTTAACACTCACAAGCAGGGACCGACGGGTAGGGGAAACGTATGACACACATAGGTATAGATTTGCATACAAGTTAGCACCATAGAAGTACTAAGGTATTACAGCACTTAACAACCACAAAAACAGTTTCTTCATGAAGGGGTTCAGGCCAGAAACTAACAGAATCAGATTGAGGGGTGTGCCAGGGGAGATAACATGCTGAATCTAAGGAAGGATAGGACAGCTTAACAATCATACTAGTAAAGTGAAAGTAGACATGTTAATTACAGGGTACACAACAGAACCATAAGTAAAAGCATAGTAAAAATAGAAGGAACTGTAATACCAAAAGAAACATGTTGTTTTGAAGCTTTAAGTTAAACTGAAAACATACCAGTTAAATGAGAGAATAAGTGCAGAGTGAGGAGCAGTAGAGTAAAGAAAAGTAGAGTGCAGAGCAGTAGAGTGTATAGTTGCTCAGTTTTGGCTTGCAGTCGACTGAGAATAGCAGTAAACAGCAAGAATAACAAGAGAGAATGTATATGTGTGAGAGAGAGTTCAGAACAGTGTATTGTTCGTGTTTGAGTTGTGTCTATGCTACAATATTTATAGTTTTGAAAACGAGTAATGAAATAAGGTAAGGAGTACTAGTCTAATATAATTATGGAAATAATACTCAATCAGTATCAGTTAGAGACCTGGACTCCCTTTAATTAGGGAGTCAAGTTCAAACGGGACAATCAGATTTAAATAAGGGGAAGGAATCAATTATAAACCGATTTTACCCTAATAGGAGTAGTAAAGCATGTAACATATAATAAGGACCAACTACATAATGTCTCAAGTAAGGAAAATATATACTGAACGTTCGAAAATATGTTTATGCACATAAATAAAGTAGACTACAATTTAGTTCTAAAAAAAATCAGTCAAAGAATCACATATGAGACTAAAAATCACAAGGAATCAGTGCTAATTAAGGAAAGCATCTCACGAATAAGGGAGTAATTCAAAGTCAGTAAAAATCTCTAAGGAAAACATATACGAAATCATAAATTCGAAGAGATGCACATAATCATCAGAATATTAGGTAAGCTATGAACAATCAGGCTTATTAAACACAAATAGGCATGAAAACCAGAGAACCGTAAGCAAGAAAATTACAGAAACAGTAGAGAATTAAAACCCTAGCAACAAAATTAAAGCATAGAACTCAGAGAATACATAGACAGTTCCACAAGAGACGAGCACACATAAACACATAATTAGAGACGAACTAGAAAAAATTAGGGCTTTTCAGCATATTAACTTAGACAACAAGAAAGTATCAGAGAATCGCTCAAAAACTCAGTAGAAATCCTTAAGAATTAGAAGAAAACCGTTTTAAAAAGGGGGTCAAGAAACCCTAACTTCAGAGTGAGGAAATCGTTTGAAGAACAAAGATATTTCGAGGAAAACATATGAAAACATTGAAAGAGTCTTAGATCCGTCACATATCTAAAAATATCGGACAATTTAAAGCTAGGCTTTCCAGATAAAACCCAAAAAGAGAAGAGGCGTAGATATTACCGGCGTTTGGGGCCGAAAAATGCAAGAACCTTACTCGAACGACCATAAGAGGCCGAAAAATATGGCATGAGACCGGAGGTGGGAGTGTGTTGCCTCAGAGTCGCTTGAAAACCCTCATGAGTGACACAAACGTAAAAGGCGGAGCCTTAGGGTCGATGAGGGGTGAGAACCCCATAGTTTCCGGTAAGGGAGGTGGCCGGAGAAGGAGAGACAGAGCTCAAAGAAGGGGGAAAGGTTCTAGAGGGGGTCTCAGAGAGAGAGAGAGAGAGAGAGAGAGAGAGAGAGAGAGAGAGAGAGAGAGAGAGAGAGAGAGAGAGAGAGAGAGAGAGAGAGAGAGAGAGAGAGAGAGAGAGAGAGAGAGAGAGAGAGAGAGAGAGAGAGAGAGANAAATGAGAGGGGAGAAAGGAGAGATGAAGGGTAGTCGTTTAGGGTTAAATTAGGTAAGGGTCGATCTGGGCCGTTGATTTGAAATAATCAACGGCTCAGATAAAATGGGGGATTGGGTTGGGTAGGCTAAGCTTTTGGGCCTGTGTTATTTGGGTTATCTGGTTTAGGTATTGGGCTGATGGGTAAGATTTGATTTAGGCTAGATCTTAAATAGGAAGGGACTAATTATTAAATACCCAATCAAATAGATAAAGAATTAATAAAAATAGCTAACAGTTACATAAAATAAAAATAAGGCTAAATAGGTGAAATTAAGCTAATTAACTAATATTTAAAATATAAAATGACTAACTATTGAATTAAAATGGTATAAAATGTACAATTAGACTATAATTGCAAAATTATTGTAATTATAGCCAAATAATGCCAAATTGGCTAATTTGTGAAATAATTAAATCCCAATAGTATTAAATGATATACTGAGCTAGGAAATATTTTGAAATTATTTATAAAATAATTTATGAATAATTATTGAATTTAAAATACTGAATAAATTAGAAAAGAAATTAAACAAAATATGAAAAATTATGGAAAAATACCAGTTATTATAAAAAGTGATTTTGAAGGAACATATGCAAATTTTAAAATAGTTTGAGGAAAAATTTGGTATCAACACCATGTGACATCAATGGACCTCCATTTAACGAAGTTCAAAAAAAGAAGGGACTTGTTCATGGTCATCAAGTCAATGAGGGTTCCTTTCCATTAGGTGCCATTTCCTACCTCCAAAAGACGCCCATCCCAAAATGAGAGTGATAGTAGTCATGGAGATCAAAACTTCAAGCGGGTGAAATCATATCCAGACGAACAAGGAGATGCTAATTTGGATGTAGTCGAGATTAGTGACAACATTGGCAGTGCTTTAAGGAGTTTGACGACTATTAAAGAGGTAGTGATTAAAACTTTCATATTATCTTATAATATCCAATTAACTTCACTAACCGTCTATCATTTTCTATGCAGCCAAACGGTGTTCATATTTTGACAGTGTTACACCAAAGCAAGCCACAAGGTAGTAGCGAATCCGTGGCGGAGCCAGTCGAGGAAATCACTTCCAATATCTAAGTCAGACCTAGAGGCTACTTCCATTCCTAGTCTTGGAGCAAAATCGGGGCCTAATTTTCACCAACGATGTCTATCTTTGATGGAGGAAAGATTGTCTTGACTCTTAGCAAGGATTTCATCTTGAATGCCTGGGCTAAAATTCATGCCAAACTCACCGACCTTACTGCACACAATGTTTCTTCTCTTCAATCCGAGATCCAAGTAATTCTCGAGGAGATGGATGGAAATGGTGTGGAGATTTTCCCTCTAAAAGACCTATTGACGTCTTTCTTTGAGCTCGCCACTTCATATGACCAGGCACGATCAACTCTTTCTGATAAGGTTCTGGATATTTAAAAAGCAGAGTTATTTTTAAACGCTAAGGAACATCTTGATCTTGTCTTGACTGAAAAAGAGGAGAAGGTCGAGAAATTGTGTACCACCAATCAGTCTCTCAAAGAGGCCAAGGAGAAGGTGAAACAGTTAAGAGTTCTTAGAGAGTTGCCAAGAAAGAGGTTGAAGAGATTGAACCTAGAGTCTCATCTGCTGAACAGGAATACCGTAGATGTTCTGATGTTTCCTTTGTAACTGCTGATGACTTGACCGACGTGGTGACGAAGAAACAACACTTAGAGGTCACCCTTAAACATTTCGCCCAACATGATCACGAACGAAGAAACAAAATTGCGAATCTACCCAAGTCTACATTAGCACAAGAATGCTGGGTATGAGAATTAGAGAACACCTACCGAAGGTCCAATTTGAAAGGAATTCCGTAAATCTTCTCAAACAACAGTTACATCTATCAACCTATAATACCAGAATTTATGTCTGAGATTTTAATTAAAACCATCCTTGTTTATTTAATCTAGAGCACGAATACTCCTGTGACTATGAAAAACCAGTGCATAACAGAACTCGGCAAACAAACCTACCCAACTCGGCAAATAAACCCACCCAACTCGGCCTAATTCTTAGACGGACTACATATTTAGCCCTAATCAAGTTTTAATTAATCCATGATTGTGCCAATGCCATTGTAAACGTTTCAACCTATTTTCCGAAAAAAAAGGAACTAACTATTTATTCCTCGTCGTCAATCCTACATGAACCTATAATTTATTTCTTATTACTTCCTACTCCTTTTCCAATATTACGCTAAACAAAATTGTGCACGTCCACACATAAATATTGTATTTTACTCTATTCGTTCACTTTTATTTGGCATGTTCTGACTTTTCACGCCCTTTGAGAAATAATAAATGAAATTTATAATTTACTGTGATACCTATATTAATTGATACATATTTTATTGGATTTGAGATGAAATGAGTAATAAATACTCTGGGTATAACAGGAAAAAAAATTTCTCTTGACGTGCGTAAAATGACAAGTAAAAATAAAAATCTATTTTTAGTATACATGACAAGTAAAAATGAATGAAGGGAGTACTTGATAATTTGACTAACGTACTTTAATTTAATCTCTGATTTCAATTTCTTGGCGTCGTCTTTTCACCCTATTACTCCACATTTATCATAGTAAGGGGCAAATTAGAAACAAAAGCAATATTCTCATGGAAAGAGTATAATATTTGGCATATTTTCGGTTAAAAGAGTGGTGCATTTTTTTCCCAAATTTGAATGAGCGGGAAGAGCAATATTATTGATTTTGTTGGATATCGGGTGGGTCACTCAATATGGGCTGACTCGACCCATTGAAAGTGACAAAATATAAGGTTAATAGTTACTTCCTTGAAGAGGAGTTACAAAAACTATCCAGTCAATCTTTTTTTTATCCTAGAAGGAAGAACGCTCCCTACAAAAAAGTATTTTTGCGAAAGAGTAGTTTGCGTTTGGCCAATTCTTTTGAGTAGTATTTTTTGCAAGCTCATTGTGTTTGGTTAATTTTTAAAAAAAATACTTTTAAGTATCAAATTACACGAATGTAAGGGTTCAATTTGCAATTACTATTATTTAGAAAAAGAAAAAGAAATTTAAATATTTATTAGAAAAGAATTCAATTAAAATATACAACATAAAGTAAAAATATAAATTAAAGATTCTAATTAATATAAAATATATTTCTTTCGAAGCAATAACATTGAGCTTTTGGTATTACTTATTGTTTACATGATAATTTAAATATGTCAACATACATTATTCTATATAAAATTTAAAATCTACTCTTAGGAATAGGAGTAAGCGAATAAAAATGTGATTAAAAAAAAAGAAGAAGAAGAAATGTATAATAAAAATAAAAAGATAAAGGAAAAGGAAAAGAAAATGTTATATTAATAGGGGATAATTTGAAAAATATAAATTTATTGTAAGGTTAATAGCATTAATTGAGTGTGTTCTTTTACTAAAAGTTCGATTAGGATATGCATAAGCAACGTAAAGAAGTTTAAGTAACGGATGTATTTTTTGTGTAAAAAGTAGGTATAACTAATACGAGCAAATTTTAACTTGTAAAACAGATATTTTATTAGGTTATATCTATATTAGAGATTTATTTATAATTATCTATGACATAACTGTATAAATATTTTGCACATGATAATGAATCAATATAAATAACAATAAAAGAACGTTTGATAAATTTATTTTTGTACACAAGTTTGTCCAATAAAGAAGAGTATAATGAAGATCCAAACATGATACTGTATCCAATTATGAACAATTAATATGTTTATTTATGCCATAAAATACGGCATCAAGAAACATATGAACGAGAGAGACTTGTCCAAATCAAGGAACGGTATATGTGACATTTTTTCATTTAAATCTACCCAAAAACAACGACATTTATTTTTTATGGAGAAAGGGATGAAATAGTCTCTAACATTTGAGCTTTGAACTAAAATGGTCCTGATTCTTTAACCGAGAGCATGAATAGTCCACTAACTATGCAAAACCAGTGCACCTTAAGTGCTACAGATATGAATATGAATATGCAATGAAATGAAAATTCATCTGGTTCGACCATTAGGGTAAAGGAATTTCGACCACAATCTATATATATGCTACTAATGTCCTTATCAAGCCAAAATTTCGGTAAATAAGATTTCGGCAATGAATGCCATCTAATCACGTCTTTGTAAATGTCATCTTGAATAATGACCTGCATTGTTCGACTCAATGACCATGGATCTATGGCAGTAAAACATAGGTTATACATATAACGTTTTAGAAAAAAGATTTGGGTTATTGGTGTAAGTTTTCTTACGTTAAGTTAATTGTGGCCCAATAGGTTTAAGGCCCATAATTAATATATAATTAACAAATCTCATCCGTCCGATCTGTTACTTGATGGACGTACCAGATTAAGTGAGAACCTCTATAAATTGGTCCTCTCCCCACCCATTAGGGTTATCGTATTATTTTTCCTCCCATCACTAAAGGCGGCGGTAACGTAAAGCTAGTGCAAGGGGCGAGAAATCAACTTACTAATTAATGCTTCCGCTTCACGATAATGGCCTACGATTCAAGTATGTTTTCTATAACGATTATATGTAAGATTATCATGTTCAAGATCCTGGTATACACTTAAAGTTTATACAAACATGTAGTATCAGAGCCTTGATTATTTGAACGGATAATCTTCATTGAAGAATAACTATCTATCAATGTGTTGTTAGAATCACGTACTGCCTTCGGCAATTATGAATCATGATTTTTAGATTTTGTTTGTAAAATACAGTACTGAACTTAACCCTTTAATTTCTTTTACAAAGTACAAAACAGAACAAAGGGGCTAAGTAGGTTTTACCACTAGAAAATTGTTAAGGACCTTGAATTTCCTTTTCGGCATGAATTAAGAGAACTTAAGACGGAGAACATAAGAACACTAGGCAAACCAGATTCCACAATATCATATACATGTAAATAGAAGGATTTAACCTGGTGACTTTGCAAGGGACGGTAATGTAGTTGGTGGAGTTAGGTCTCACTAACATCCGTGATTTCTATGTCTGAAAAGCAAAACCCATGTCGCGACACAACATAAAATAATTGCGATAGAGGCTGATAATACAGTTACTGCTATGAAAAATAAATCTATATCTGCTAGGTTTCTGGAATGCATACACTTCATAGTAATTGCACGTAAATCCCTCATTGAATTGATTGTTATTTGGTTCTTATATTATATTATGCAATGAGTAATGTATATCTTTAAAGTTACATATAGTTCGTTAGTCACCAAAATGACCAAACTAGATTTTTTAAAGTATTCACATGCATAAAATCTTATGATCTCTATTTTGTGTATGCACTTATGTTATATAGTTTGTTAGTACCAAAGTGGCCAAACTAGTTTGTTTATGAAAATATGCATACATAAAATTATAGTTTATCCATGAAATTAATGAAATGCCTATAATTAAAAATTAGTGGATAAATTAATTTTCACTATTGTTAGAATTTAAGGATTTACCCAAAGGTAAATCAATTATTCTATGAATAGTGAATATGATAGGCAAATTAATATTCTTAGTCAAATATATATTGTCTGTACAAAGATGGCATATATATATTTGGTTAAAAATATATAATTACCTATTAAAGACTAAATGGCATTTAAATTATGATAGTGTGTCGTAGTATTTACCAAAAGGAGAACTACGATATGCTTTAACTGTTTTGTTGAATCCATATTAATTTGTGAGCATGTATTATCTATTTTGCACCTATCCCTTTTCATTCACTTGCTTCGTCTGTTACTGTGTTCAACGGATTGAACTTCTATGAATGACGTGAACAAGTACAGTTCCACTTAGGTGTGATGGATCTTGACTTGGCTCTGCTGAATGATAAGCCCGCTGCTATTACTGATTCGAGCAGTGCGGATGATAAGTCTTTCCGATACTCAGGATAAGCCTTATGTTTGTGCGAATGAATATTGCCAACAACATTAAGAGTACTATTTCACAAACAGAAAGTGCCAGGAAATACCTGACGTTTGTGGAAGAACATTTTCGTTCTGCAGATAAGTCTCTAGCTGGTACACTAATGGCTGAACTCACGACCATGAAGTTTGATGGGCCGTGTAGTATGCAAAACCATATCATCGAGATGACTAACATTGCAGCAAGACTTCAGACCTTGGGGATGAAAGTGGATGACTTCTTCTTGGTTTAGTTTATTCTGAACTCTTTGCCTCCTGAGTATGGACCTTTTCAAATTAACTATAACACTATTAAGGATAAGTGGAATGTTAGTGAATTGTCCAGTATGCTTACTCAGGAGGATTCGAGACTTAAGAAACAAAGGAGTCATTCAATTAACCTCATGGGCCACGGAGCTGGTAAAGGACTTAAAGTGAAGGCCAACAAGTTCAAGAAAAAGAAAGCACCTGCTAAAGCTCCATAGGATGCTAACAAGGAACATAAGGAAGATACGTGTCGTTTCTGTAACAAGGAAGGACACTATCAGAAAGATTGCCTGAAACATAAAGCTTGGTTCGAAAAGAAAGGTACAATTAGTGCTTTTGTATGTTTCGAATCAAATTTAGTAGAAGTTCCTAATAATACTTAGTGGCTTGATTCTGGTGCAACTGCTCATGTATCTACTATGTTGCAGGGATTCCTTACGATCCAAACTACAAATCCAAATAAGGATTTATTGTCCATGGGAAATCGTATGAAGTCTCCAATTGAAGGCATAGGGACTTATCGTTTGATCACGGAGACAAGACGTCACCTTGATCTATTAAAGACTCTTTATGTACCTTCAGTTTCTAGGAATTTGATTTCTCTTTCAAAACTTGATGTTTCTGGATTTGATTTAAAGTTTGGAAATGGTTGTTTTAATTTATATAAGAATGCTATCTTTTATGGTTCTGGTTTTCTTAGTGATGGTTTATATAAATTGAAACTCGATATTGGTTTTTCTGAATCCCTTCTTAATGTTCAACATAATGTTGGAATTAAACGTAGTTCACTAGATGAAAGTTCTGCTTACTTGTGGCATAGACGTTTGGGTCATATATCCAAAGAAATATTAGAAAGATTAGTAAAGAATGAGATTCTTCCGAATCTAAATTTTACTGATCTTACTATATGTTTGAATTGCATTAAGGGAAAGCAAACCAAGCATAGTAAGAAAGGTGCCACAAGAAGCACCCAGCTTCTTGAAATTATACACACCGATATTTGTGGACCCTTTGATGTTCCATCTTTTGGTGGAGAGAAATATTTTATCCCTTTTATTGATGATTTTTCACGTTATGGATACATCTATTTGCTGAAAGAAAAATCTCAAGCAAAAGATGCTCTCAAGGTGTTTGTTAATAAGGTTGAAAGGCAATTAGATAAAAAGATAAAAATTATTAGGTCAGATAGAGGTGGTCAATATTATGGTAAATATAACGAATCAGCACAATGTCCAGGTCCATTTGTAAAGTTCCCCGAGGAACGTGGCATATGTGCACAATATACTATGCCAGGAACACCTCAACAAAATGGTGGTGTAGAAAGGCGTAATCGAACACTTATGGATATGGTTAGGAGCATGATGAGTAATTCCTCATTACCCAAATCACTGTGGAAATATGCTCTTAAAACCGCTGTATATTTATTAAACAGGGTTCCTAATAAGGTAGTTCCAAAGACCCCTTTTGAACTGTGGACAGGAAGGAAACCTAGTTTAAGGCACATGCATGTTTGGGGTTGCCCAGCAGAAGCTAGAGTTTATAATCCACAAGAAAAGAAATTAGATTCTTGAACAGTAAGTGGTTACTTTATTGGTTACCCAGAGAAATCTAAAGGGTATGTGTTTTGCTGTCCAAATCATAATTCAAGAATTGTTGAAACCGGTAATGCAAGATTCATTGAGAATGGTGAAGTTAGTGGGAGTGTTGAAAAGCAAAGTGTGGAAATAAAAGAGGTGAGGGTCAATATTCTATTACCCACGAATGTACCTACTTCCACATAAATACCAAATATTGTTCCAGTTGTTGAAGAACACTTTGACAACACCGAGTAACATTTGGATGAAACACTTCATGAAGAAACTAATTCACAAATATCTGACACAAATGAACCACAAGAAATGCCATTAAGAAAATCGCAAAGAGTTAGAAAATCGACTATTTCGGATGATTACGTGGTTTATCTGCAAAAGTCAGATTTTGACATTGGTCTTAATAAGGATCCGGTTTCATTTTCACAAGCCATAGAAAGTAATGAGTCTGAAAAATGGATTGATGCCATGAAGGAAGAGCTAAAATCCATGGAATACAATAAAGTCTGGGATCTCGTTGAATTACCAGAAAGTTCTAAAAGAATTGGGTGTAGATGGGTCTTTAAGACCAAACGCGATTCAAATGGCAATATTGAACGATATAAAGCCAGACTTGTTGCCAAGGGTTATACTCAAAAAGGAGGCATTGATTATAAAGAGACATTTTCACTGGTCTCAAAGAAAGACTCGTTAAGAATTATTATGGCATTTGTGGCTCATTTGATTTAGAGTTACACCAAATGGATGTGAAAACTGCATTTCTTAATGGAGACCTCGAAGAGGAAGTTTATATGGACTAACCAGAGGGTTTCGAAACTAAAGGAAAAAGTCAAATGGTGTGTAAACTGAAGAAGTCAATATATGGACTTAAACAAGCCTCACGACAATGGTATATAAAGTTTAATAATACCATACATCTTTTGGATTTGTGAAAAATACCGTTGATCGGTGTATATACCAAAAGATCAGTAGGAGAAAGTTTATATTTTTAGTCCTATATGTTGATGACATCCTACTTGCTGCTAATGATTTAGGCATATTGCGTGAGACTAAAGATTTTCTCTCTGAGAATTTTGAAATGAAAGATATGGATGAGGCATCCTATGTGATAGGAATAGAATATTCCGTGATAGATCACAATGATTATTGAGATTGTCTCAGAAAGGCTATATCGAAAGAGTTCTATAGAGATTTAACCAGGAACAATTGTTCAGCAGGAATTGTCCCAATTCAAAAAGGGGACACATTTAGTCTCATGCAATGCCCTAAGAATGATGTAGAACGAAAAGAAATGGAATCAATTCCTTACTCTTATATTGTTGGTTGTCTGATGTATGCTCAGACTTGCACAAGATCGGATATTAGTTTTGCGGTCGGAATGCTAGGAAAATATCAGAGTAACCCAAGAATTGATCACTGAAAAGCTACAAAGAAGGTTTTGAGGTACCTGAAAGGAACAAAGGATTCCATGCTCATGTATAGGAGATCCAAGCATTTGGAAGTTGTTGGATACTCGGATTCTGATCTCGCTGGATGTATTGACACTAGAAAATCTACGTTTGGTTATTTGTTCCAATTAGCTGAAGGAGCAATATCATGGAAAAGTGCCAAACAGTCTGTCATTGCTACATCCACGATGGAAGCAGAATTTGTGGCATGTTTTGAAGCCACAATTCATGTATTATGGCTGTGAAACTTTATTTCAGGACTTGGGGTTGTCGACACCATTACCAAGCCGCTGAAAATTTATGTGATAATTCTGCAACAGTATTCTTCTCCAAGAACGATAAGTACTCCAAAGGTGCCAAACATATGGAGTTAAAGTACTTTACCGTCAAGGAGGAAGTTCAGAAACAGAGTGTCACTTGAGCATATTAGAACAGATCTCATGATTGCAGATTCGTTAATGAAAGGCTTACATCCAAAGATATTTAAAGAACATGTACATAGAATGGGTCTTGGTTGTATTTATAACTGATGTACTTATGATGTTTTGACACTCTGAGCTCATTTACATGTTTTTGATATACATTAATGATTTCTTGTTTCTCATAGTACACATTATTGTTTTGAGAAGTTACAGGATAAGTCTCAATGAGACATTATTGTGGACCATAATATTTATAGCTTATGGACCTGGTACGATGAGTTGCTAATGTTGTAGTATATGGACGGGAGTATGTAGACAAATTATATATAACCGCCATAACTAACATTTAGTAGTTTATCGTATTGTGGTGTTTATGATGGACATTATAGAAGAGATTTGTTTATGTGCAGTTAATGTTTATATGATTAAATATTAATATTATGTGATTATTGGGCAAAGTGGGAGAATGTAAGTTTTCTTACGTTAAGTTAATTGTGGCCCAATAGGTTTAAGGCCCATAATTAATATTTAATTAATAAATCTCATCCGTCTGATCGGTTACTTGATGGATGTACCAGATTAAGTGAGAACCTCTATAAATTGGCCCTCTCCCCATCCAATTATTTTTCCTCCCATCACTAAAGAAGGCGGTAACGTAAAGTTAGGGCAAGGGGCGAGAAATCAACTTACTAATTAACGCTTCCGCTTCATGATAATGGTCTACGATTCAGGTATATTTTTTATAACGATTATATGTAAGATTATCATGTTCAAGATCCTGGTATACCATTAAAGTTTATGCAAACAATTGGTGCATATCGAAGGATTAAGGAAGAATTGTCCTTCATTTCCAAAGATGCAAAAGTTTGTGCATCTTTGCAAACACCACCTTCCTAATTCAACAGCTTCTGCTTCTTATAAGGAATGCCCTTTGTCCTTTGAATGTATGCTTTCATTGCAGCTATTGTATCATCTGATTTAACAGTTATGACAAAAGATTTTGATTCCGATTGGTATTTTTTAGTACCACTTATACACTTGTCAAATCCAAATGAACGCCAATTAAACATATCTCTGTAAGTATCATCTTGAATAATGATCTGCATTGTTTGGCTCACTGACCAAACAAAACACACAACATAAGCATATATCTTGTTGTTTGAACACAAACTATAATTTCTATGACTTGTTATCAAAGAAATTAAAAAAGAAAAAGAAAAAGAAGAAGTACCAGGTTACCAATTTAAGAGTTTTGCGTAAAAAAACAAAGAACGTGCTGAAATCTAATCTGCAACTAAGCAGTTTGAATCTGTGAGAGGAGCTAAACTAGAATGTACTTTTTTAACGTACAATTTTCAAAATACAGAGAAGAAAATGAGAGCATAACCCGTCTTGCATCCATTACGAACGTTACTTTTGTACTTTGATCTCTTGATTTCTCTCTTCCTCTCCTCCCATTGAAAGGGCTAAACCCTACTTATAGACTGGAATATCATTTATTATTGGAAAGTGACAAAAATAAATATTGAGGCAATTGATGCAAAATCCCAAAGATTTAGGAATCTCCAATTAAAACTGAGGTTTCAATTCATTTTCCAAAAAAAAAATTAAAAAAAATTATTTACATTAACCTATAATTAGTTTCTTATTACTTCGCCTACTTCTTTTTCCAATATTAAGCTAAATAAGTATTGTGCACGCCCCACATCAATGATACATGTCGTATTTTACTTGATAATTTGACTAAAGTATTCTTTTCTGGGGTTAATAAGGTAACATGCAGTCACTATCCTTTGGATGCACATAAGGTAAAAGTCGCTTCTGTATAATAGCTCGCTAACTACACAAGAGGGTAAATCACACTAGACAAGCCCCGTGTAACTGAATGGCCAAGGGGGGTATGCAAGTGGATTTTGAGCCCTAGGCCTCCCATCTTGGAAGTCTCTTGCCCAACCAACTAAAGTATTTTTATTTATTCTTTAATTCAATTTCTTTGCTTTTACCATATTAATAATCTCTCTCCACATCTATCATAGTAAGGGTAAAATTAGAAATAGAAGCAATTCTCTTGCGGAAAGAGTATAAAATTCGCATATTTCCCGTCAAAAGAGTAGTGCTTTTTTCCCCAAATTTGAATGAACGAGAAGATCAATATTATTGATTTTGTAACTACCACCCCCGTGCAACGGTGCAAGGCGAGCAAAATAGTATTGATGGTAGGAAAATATTTTTCAAATTACGCACTCTAAATACAAGTGTAAGATCAAGGTTTATGGATACTCCCTCTCCATTCTTTTTAAGTACTTTTTTAAGGGTTTAACATATTCATTAAGCAAGTTATTTAATAGCATTAATTAAGTGTGTTATTTTACTAAAAGTTTATTTTAATATATGCATAAAAAATATAGAGAAGTTTTAAAAGAGTGCTTAGAAATTTGTTTAACATTTATTAGATAATGATAATCTTGAACAAGGAAAAAAAAAAGAATTTAATGACTTATTACTTTCTTAAAAATCACTTATTTTAGATAAAAATTAAAAAGGCTAAAAATCACTTAAAAGGAAATGGAGGAAGTACTATTTAATGTTACTCCAACACAGGAAATCTGGTGTGGCCTTGGTTATTATTCGATTTAGGAGTTGGCATCAGTCGGCTCAGATCGATTTGTTTGATTTTTAATTTTTAATTTTTAATTCGATTTTTTGGTTGTTATGTAAGTTTTTTCTTCTCCTTTTATTCCCATTTTTCTACAGAGATTTTTACACTGAAGTAAACATAACGAAATCTGGAATGAATGAACAAAGATACATTGAGAAATGAGAATAGAATAAGATTAGATACTAGTAGTTATATCTAGAAGTAGACAAAACAATACCAAAATTTAGGGGGTGGTCGCTATATGTATGCAACAAGTCGAATATGTGCGAGAAATTAGGCAGTGGATTGTCTCGGACAAGGGGTATTGATTTTTGGGAGGGTTTCTGTAACACAAGGTAAAGATTTTATTCCCGTCACATATTAATGAGCAAATTCAGAAATAATTATTCTTTAGTGACTATTAACTTGTTACAACTGTCATTTACTTAATTATTTCCTATAGTTATATTTTCACTTGTTATAGAGTATATTTGATGTATTCAAACTACTGTATTCATGAATATAGTAACAAAATTCAGCGGAAAATAAGGAAGTCCAGCTAAACATAGACTGTATTCATATGTATTCGCGAGTTGTATCTGTGAATACAGTAACAGATATCTGCGAAAAAAAGGTCTTCATCTATTTAAAAACGGTAAGTGAATCAATTAATACGATAGACTTCTAATATAACTCAACAAACTTAATTATAACACGCAAAATTTGTATTTTCAGTTATAGAAAATATTCTCAGCCGAAAAACACCCGAAAAACATATCAATCTTCAAATATTCAATCCATCCTTTCTTTTTTAGTGGTATCTTTACTGAAGTATTTTTTAGTGGTATATTTACAAATAGATTTATATATTGAAATTATATAATTCCATTGAATACAATTAAATACATACAATAGATTGAATGCATGAAGTATAGCTTGTCATCTATAGTGCAAAAATATATGAATACATACTGCATATATATTTGAATACATATATACATCTGAATACATAAATTATATTAATTAAAAAAAAATATGAATACATTCTACAATATATTGAATACATATATACATCTGAATACATAAATTATATTAATTAAAAAAAAAATATATGAATACATTCTACAATACATTGAATACATATTGTTGAATATATATGATGCGAGACTAGAATTCATAGTTTAACATGTTATATGCCTTACATTTTATACGAATTAATGATAAAAATACACTTTTTATGTGCTAAATGGAGTTTATTTCATGTAGGTGAATTGGAGATGGAAACCGAGCTAAATGGATGCAAATACGTCGAAAATACGCTTAAGAGGCGACGAGGGAACACCCTGGCCTTACCCAGGCGTTTGCCTCCTAAAGCCAGGCTNCTCCAAACGCCAGGTCCCTGTTTCGGTCAATTCCGAGTTTTGACAAGTTTAAGTGTTTCCCGGTTGGATTAGAAGTCTCCTACACATTTAGGGTTTGTCCTACACTTATAAATAGACCCCAAAAACACAACTTAGAAGAGATTCGAAGAGGAGAGAAGGGATTCGAACGGCAAGACATCAAATTGTACAGATTTTCTTCATTACTTTGTAGTTTAATTATACAAGTTATTTTAGATTTGGTTCTTATGAATTTGATTAGCTAACTTCTTTAATCTTGGGTTTTGGTAGGACCCCTTGGGGGATGAACTTATTTTGTTATTAATATAGTTCCGATTGGTTGATTAATCTCTAA
>ML360590.1:0-105331 GCA_005239505.1 Nicotiana paniculata
AGTTAAAGTGTGGGGTGGTAGGTTGGTTTTTGAGGGGAATAATTGAAATAAGGAGAAAGGTGTTTTGTTTGGAAAAGTAAGAGTCATTTGAAAAAGAGAAAAAGAGAAAAAGAAGAAAATAAAAGAAAAAATAAATAAATAAAGTATAAACAGTTGTATTATTATGAAAGAAAAATATATGTGGTGACTCTTAATGTAATTGTGCTTAAAGAAGTATGGGGTAATAACATCGATGTGGAGGTGGAGTTTGGCTTATTATAAGTTTGAGGTTGAATGCGAAANTCAAAATAAAGTCCTACTTGATCCTTGACTGAATGAGCCCAATTAGTAGAGTATTACACTACGGGCAAGCTTATGGTGTATCTTTTGTGACATATGAATGTTGTTTCTGAGAGCGAGTGAATTCTTTCTATCTTGAGTTCCTAAGTGTTCTTAAATTTTATTGTGTGAGGAACTAGCTCTTTGCTTTGGTGAGGGCACATGATTCATGAAGGAAAGGTAATGTTGTTGACCTCTATGTTAGAGTAGTTAGTGAATTGTGAATAAATCATGGTATTTGTGAGTCGATGATTGAGGCGAGTATGTCACACCTTTGTGCTTGAACTGTTTTAAATATTCTTGATATAACGTGTTAAGGGATTTTCTTAATAAGTTGTGTACATGAGTGTAGTTTGATTTCTCGAGGACGAGCAAATGTTTAAGTGTGGGGTATTGATGCGAGGCGTTAGCCAGGCGTTAGAGTTGAAACGCCAGCCTTAACCTGGCGTTAGCCAGACGTTAGGGCCCAAACTCCAGGTCCCAAGTTCGGTCAATTCCGAGTTTTGACGAGTTTAAGTGTTTCCCGGTTGGAATAGAAGTATCTTACACATTTAGGGTTCGTCATAAACATATAAATAGACCCCGTAAACACAACTTGAAGAGGGGAATTCGAAGAGATTCGAAGGATTCGAAGGATGCAAAGAGAGAAAACCATTGAAGTGACAAAACATTGATTTTTACATCGTTTATTCATTACTTTGTAGTTCAATTATGCAAGTTATTTTGAGTTTGATTCTTATGAACATGTCTAGCTAACTTCTTTAATCTAGGGTTTTGGTAGAACCCGTTGGGGATGAATTTCTTGTGATATTAATATATTTTGATTGATTATTCTCTATTTGTTCAACTACGTTCTTATTGTAGTTAATTGAATGGCCATCAATTAGCTGTGCCTATTTAGTATGTATCTACTTGAGAGAGAGTGCATATTTAGGTAATTGTTTGAACAACACCACTCCTAGAGTATAGACGAAAGTCATAACCGAGGGTTTAGAGGTTGGATTAGAGATAACGATACCTCGGGTGCAATTCAAAGTGAACTGTAATGCAATCTAGCTAGCGTAACTTGAGAGAGTGCGTCTAGTAAATTATCATAATAACTTGAGAGAGATTTATTATAGATAGATTGTTCATGATTGATAGAGACAACTAATCAAGCTATATGAAGTATCCCAGAAGTAAGTTCACCAACGGGGGAAACCATAGCCTTAGACCTTTATCATCATTATTTACAACACATTGTTAGTAATTGCTAGTTATTAATATTGTCAGTAGAATTAGTAAAACATCACCAATTTATATTAAAAAGTCTTGAGAGAATTGATTGAGTAAAAGTTGTGTATTCTAAAGACTTGATTGATACGTAAATTCCATGTGGGATCGACTCTGGGCATAATACCCGGATTATATTTGCAACACTCGTTTAGTCTTTTATTAGACATAGTTGAGCGTGATCAAGTACTTCTACCCGAAACTATAAGTTGGATCCCCTTAGGCGAAATGGTTCTACCTGAGTTAAGCTATGTAAAATAACATGAGCGAAGAGTTATTCTACCCAGATCTATGAGCGCATCCCCTTAGGAGAAATGGTTCAACCTGAGTTAAGCTAAGTAAAACAGCCTAAGCGAATAGTACTTCTACCCGAAACTATGAGCTGGATCCCCCTAGGAAAAATGGTTCTACTTGAGTTAAGCTACGTAAAACAAGCCCGAGCGAAAAGTTCTTCTACCCAGAACTATGAGCGGGACTCCCCTAGGAATAATAGTTCTACCTAAGTTAAGCTATGTAAAACACCCTGAGCGAAGAGTACTTTTACCCGGAAGTATGAGTTCGATCCCCCTAGGTGTAAAGGCTCTACCTGATTTAAGCTACATAAAACACCCTGAGCGAAGAGTACTTCTACTCGAAACTATGAGCTGGATCCCCCTAGGTGTAAAGGTTCTACCTGAGTTAAGCTATGAAAATGGGAGGTTTGGACAGTTGTGATGCATGCTGAAAATAAAAGAAAATAGAGATTATAAGGAGCTTACTTTTGGTCACATTCGTCCATTGAGAATCTCCATTCTGCACTGCTTTGTTCCTGCTTTCAAAGAAACAAATGTGAGTTTTCAAAGTGGTGGTCGATTTGTGGCCTTGATGCCTTGAGTGGTTTGAATTCATGGCCACTCCACTGTTGAAAAACTGATTCTATCAGTGTGGCACCGAGGTGCTCAGATACTTTGTATTGCATTCTAGAGACCTTGTATTCCGACGTTTCCCCCGACTGTTTCATACTCGGATGTTGTGATGACCCAAAAGGTCATCCTGTATATTCTAGCTAATTCTGTGTTTCGAGGTCTTGAAAACCTCCTTCTAACTTACCTCGATTTGCGTGTGCAGCCCGGGCATGTAGCCGGAAAGCCTTTATGTGAAAAACTGATAAAAATGATAATTTTTTTGTATTAGAAATTTGAATAAAGTTGATTTCAGTCAACATGTTTCGTAAACGGACCCGGACCCGTGATTTTACGGTCCCGGAGGGTCCGTAGGAAAATATGGGACTTGGCGGTATGCCCGGAATCGAATTCCGAGATCCCAAGTCCGAGAAATGAACTTTTAAAGAAAATTATTTTCTGAAAAATATAAAGGTTTTTGAAAATGAAATTTTGGAGCTCGGAAAGGGAAATTTTTGAAGGCCTTTGCACCTGGGTAAGTGATTTCTAACCTACTTAGATCCATTTACATGATTCCTAACTTAAATCTAGTCCTTAGAATTCGAATTTGGGTGGAAGATTTGGAAAAAAATTGATAAACTTCATAGAACAAATTATTTAGTTTTGATTTGGTTTTTGACCTCCAATTTGAGAGATTTTCATATGTTTAGACTCGTGAGTGAATGGGTGTCCGGAAAATATAATTTTTACCCGATTCCGAGACGTGGGCGCGGGGAACTTTTTGGGAGAATTTCCTAATTTTGCGTACTAGCTTCGAACTTATTAGTTATTTTATTTCTTTGTGATGATATTTAACCTATGCAATAGAATTGTCTAGATTTGGGCCACCCGGAGTTGGATACTCATGGCAAGAGCGTGGTTTTGAGTTGATTAGCGCAGTCAAGGTAAGTATCTTGCCTAACCTTGTGAGGAGGAACTACCCCTTCGGATTGAGTCTTCTATGTGGATTGTAGTCCGCATACGCGAGGTGAAGAGTGCGTACTCAGACTTATTTTCAAATAAATTGCCCTTTAGGAATTTCTAGGTCCTTATGTTCCCCGTGTATGAATTGAAATTGTATATTTAAATTCCTGATTTCTAGTTTCATCTCTCCCTGCTCAAATTAGAAGTACTTGCCTAACATTCCTTGTTTCTATATGATCTTAATTGACTTAAATGAAGACTTTGTTTTTCCTGCCGTTATACTATATCTTTCTTCATACGCTGCCTATGTGACTAAAACTAGTGTAATCTCGCCCTATAAATGTCTAACAACTAACTGTAATATCTATACGTTGGTCAAGCATGTCCGTGAGTCATACATTGTGATTTAAATCATTTTCCTCTTAAGTACTACTTAGGTTTAATTGATGACCGCCGATGTTGATGGTATTCTTTGATGCTGCCTATTTACTGAGCATTTGTTCAAACTGAGTTTATTCGGTGAGGCTAATTGTCTAAGTGAGATTGGTTATAGCTGATTCCCTTTCCAAGATGATTTGGTTTCTTGGTTGCAAACTTGAATATATAGAATCGTTGCTATATTTTTCTTGTTTTCCCCTCATTATGTTGTTTTCTCTTTGTGCTTGGCATTCCTTTCAGTGGCTACTTATTATGAGTGAGTTTTTATCATTTTTGTGATTTAAGTCTTTGTATTGATTTGCTCATCGCCCTTTGCATTCGGTCTTGTTTGATTTTGCGCCGGTTGTGGCAATATATGTTGTATCTGTCGCATTCTGGTTGTTTTCCTCAGTGGTTGCATTGCATATTTAAATTGGGACTACGGACAGAGATCCAGGAGCTTTTCCCCTATATTGCACTGCATATTTAAATTGGGACTACGGACAGAGATCCGGGAGCTTTCCCCCTGTACTACATCATATATTTAAATTGGGACTACGGACAGAAATTCAGGAGCTTTCCCCCTGTACTACATCGCATATTTAAATTGGGACTACGGACGAGATTCTGGGAGCTTTCCCCCTGTACTGCATTGCATGACAAATTCTGAGTTGCGGACTGAGTTCCGGTGGTTTTATCATTGAGGAGATTTGGATCGAAGAATATATATATATATATATATATATTGGAAATTATAGCGTAAAAGCAATTATCTCCAGGAAAAGTTATGTCTGAAGGACATCTATTTCGAAAGTATATTTGAAAAGTAATTGTCTTGCAGAAAAATGATATTTGAAAGAGCAGTATTTGGGAAAGTATATTTGAACACCACGTATTTGAAGAGACTATGTTTTAAAGATTTCTCTTCATAAAAATATATAAATATACATTCAGAGAAAGTATGTTTGAAAGAAGAAATTTATCTATTCCGAAATGATTATATCTTTACATTTTCAAAATAAACTCATGATTTAAAGGTTTTCACTCGAAGGTTTGACCAGTTTTATTGAGTTTATTGGCTAAGTCCTGACGTGAATAAATTGATGCAGTGTTGAGTTGCTAGTGCTTTTATTGGGTTGTGATTCCCGCCATTTGGATTGCATTCTTTCCATTCTCTATGCGTATTTCTATTATGATATCCGTTGATCGTAATTATTGAATTTTCTTCCGTATTATTCGATCGTATCGTTAATTATATTGAAAAATCTTTAGATAGATATTATGTTTCAGTTATTTATACATTTATGCCTTTTTAGTTATTAGACTAGTGGTGTCTTGACTAGTCCTCTTCACTACTTCACCGAGGTTAGTCTTGATACTTGCTGGGCACAGCTGTGGTGTGCTCATACTACACTTATGCGCATTTTTGTGTGCAGATCCAGGTTATTGTTGTTAGTAGCTGCGCAGATCATTGCTGGGGAGACTCAAGGTAACCTGTTGCTGCGTTCGTAGGCTTCGGAGTCACCTTCCTGTTTTATTTCTATCAACTGTACTTACTTATTCCTAGACAGTTGTATTTAGATTTGATAGAAAGATTTCGTTGAGCTTATGACTTGTATTTATCGGGTTTTGGTAAATTGTAAACTCTGTCAAGATGTCTATATCGAGACTGTTATAATTCCTTTAATATTGTTGTCGTTCAGTGGAAATGTTAGGCTTACCTAGTCCCTAAGACTAGGTGCCATCACGATACCCAACGAAGGGAAATTTGGGTCGTGACAGATGTCCATTGGACCGTTAAACTTTGTCCCCAAGGTAATTTTTCCCTTTAAAATCAACTCAGTTGTTTTTCACCTAGTACCAGTTTGTGTCTGTAGTGCTTATCAACTTTTCTCATGAAGCGGGTCTTACTTAGACAACCTTTTCAATTTCTTTGAGACACCTTGTTCGCCTTATCAAATGAGATCACAAACGGCTTCTGCCTTCATCAATGCCATATATGCCCTAAATTGTGCTCAATATTACGGGGAAACTTTAGCCAGTTTTGCATCCATTTGTTTTCTTCACTTTTGATGCAAGATTAGACCGAAAGGGACTCAAAGAAAAATTATGAGTAAAAACAGAAGAATACTTGAAGGTGAAAAGAGTTATGCTTAAAAAAAAGGTGTCCCTTTAGGGGAAAGGAATAGGGAGACTTATCTAGAAGTATGTGCCGGCTTCAATGAATCATGACATGCATTTTGGACTAGACGCCTGATCCGTCTGATCTGTCTAATTCTCAAAATTTGTCACAATTGTTCATCTTGAAATTCTCTTGGTTGTGCTCATGTCGAGGTATCGAAGACCCCCATTCGGCTAGTAGCGCCCTTTGTGGGTTTTTGCTAACTGGCCTCTCTCATTTCTCTACTCACCGTCGCCTTATGGTGCCCATTTGGGTTTTCACCAATAAGACTCTCTCATTACTCTGCTCACTATCGTCTTACAGTTCACACCGATAAGACTCTCTCATTTGTTCTTCATTTTTTCTTATTTTTTTAACTAAGATACGACATGCGGAAGGTTTCCCAATGACCCTAGCATGGGGATTTCAAATATTCTCAAATATCGATAAGAAGTTCTTAACAGAGAGAAGGCGAAAAGAACCTTGAACTGAATTACAACTTTTGGAACCGTTTCTACAGAAAAAACCGTAAAATAAAACAAACTTCTGCCCCAGTTTTGGAGTATTGAGAATATGAATTTTTTGTTTTGATGGGACCGAACCTAAGGCTGCCTACGCATCCTTTCGCAATGAGGTCGGACGTAGTTCAATGACTCAGAAAATATGTTGTTTGACCCCTTTTTTTCTTTCTTTCTTTCTTTGTTTTCTTTTTTTTTTCTCTTTTTTTTTTGCTTTTACAAGTACATAGGTTCCAAAAAGTGGAAAACAAAGAAGACAAATAAGTCTCAAGAAGGTTAACAAAAGGGTGACACCTATTTGAAATAGCGAGCAATGATAGCCTTCGTTGTCTCGATCTGAGAAAATCATGTTTCAAAGTTCCATAGTGGGTATATAGCAGACATTATATCTTTTGACTTCATCTGTGTTAATAGTCATGTATGGTACCCGTCCTTCTTCATCTACCAAGTGCAAGGCCCCTTTTGGTAACACTTTCTTGATGATGTAGGGTCCTTGCCAGTTCCGGGCGAACTTTCATTTAGCTTCTACTTGGTGTGGAAGAATTCATTTCAGAACGAGTTGGCCTACCTCAAAGTGCCTTGGACGTACTTTATTGTTGTAAGCGCGTGCCATTCTTTGCTAGTATAACTGGCCAAAGCACACTACTGCTAGCCGGTTCTCATCAATCAGCATTAGTTGTTCTAATCGGGTGTTTACCCATTCTGTATCTTCAATCTTTGACTCTGCAATGATCTGAAGATAGGGAATTTCAACTTCAGCCTGTATTACAGATTCTGTTCCATATACCAACAGATAAGGATTTGCACCAACAGATGTGCGAGCAGTCGTGCGGTATCCCAAAAGAGCAAACAACTTTTCATGCCATTGTTTGGAACCTTGAATCATCTTCATAAGAATCTTCTTGATGTTCTTGTTTTCCGCTTCAACGGCTCCATTGGATTTTGGCCGGTTAGAGGTAGAATGGAGATGCATAATTTTAAATTGCTCGCATACCTCCTTCATCAAATGACTGTTTAGATTGGCTGCATTGTCAGTGATACTGGTCTTTGGGATACCAAAGTAACAGATGATGTTGGAATGAAGTAAGTCTACCACCTCTTTCTCGGTGACTGCTTTGAAAGTGACGGCCTCACCCATTTGGTGAAGTAATCAATTGCAACCAAAATGAATCTATGCTCATTTGAAGCCTTTGGCTCGATTGGCCCAATAACATCCATTCCCCAAGAAACGAAAGGCCAAGGAGAGGACATGGGATGCAACTCCAAAGGTGGCGAGTGAATCAGGTCACCATGAATCTGGCATTGGTGACATTTGCGAACAAGACTGAAGCAATCTCGCTGCATAGTAAGCTAATACTATCCTGCCCGCAGAATCTTCTTCGCTAAAACATATCCATTCATGTGTGGTCCACATACCCCCAAATGCACTTCACTCATGATCCGCTCAGCTTCTGTGGCATCTCAACAAGTTCAAATCTAAGGTCCTTTTGTACAAAATTTCCCCATTCAGGAAGAAACCACTGGCGAGCCTCCTTCTAGTTCTTTTTTTATCTACATTAGCATGCGCTGGGTATTCCCTTATTTTCAGGAATTGTTTTATGTCATGATACCATGCTTCACCATCTGGTTCTGTCGCAATAGTATTCCAGTAACTGTGTTCCGAACTTGGATTTCCAATGGATAAATATGAGTGTTGCCTGGATAAGGGAGCATCGGTGCCAAAGTAGCCAAGGCGACGGCTAGCTCGTTGTGAAACCTGGGAATGTACCTGAACTCAATTGATTTGAATCTTTTGCTAAGGTCTTGCACACATTGTCTTTATGAAATAAGCTTGATGTCTCGAGTCTCCCATTCGCGTTGGGCTTGTCGGATAAGCAAGTCAGAATCTCCCATAACCAATAATTCATGCATATCTAGATCGAGGGTCATTTTCAAACCCATGATACAAGCTTCGTATTCTGTCGTATTATTGGTACAGAAGAAATGAAGCCGGGCTATTGCAGGGTAATGTTTTCTGATAGGTGAGATGAGGATTGCCCCGATCCCAACTCCTTTGATATTGACAGCCCCATCAAAATACATTTTCCATACATGGCAATCGTCTAAAATTACTTCTTCTATTGAGTTGACCTCTTCGTCTGGGAAGTATGTTCTAAGTGGTTTGTACTCATCATCAACTGGATTCTCTGCCAAATAATCTGCCAAAGCATGTGCTTTCATCGAGGTGCGAGTGACATAGACGATGTCGAACTCAGTGAGCAGAATTTGCCATTCACGAGCCTGCCAGTGGGCATTGGCTTTTGGAAGATGTACTTCAAAGGATCCATTTTGGATATGACGTAAGTAGTGTAGGCCAATAGATAATGCCTCAGCTTCTGAGTGACCCAAGTCAGGGCACAACATGTCATATCTAAAAGGGTGTACTTAAACTCATAATTGGTGAACTTCTTGCTCAAGTAATAGATTGCTTGTTCCTTTTTTCCTATTGCATCATGTTGCCCTAGAAAACTTCCAAATGAATTATCCATCACCGATAGATATAAGAACAAAGGCCTACCAGTTTCAGGTTGGACGAGTACAGGGGGTTTTGACAGATAATCTTTGATGCTCTCAAAAGTTTTTTGGCAATCATCCGTCCACTTAATAGCAGCATACTTTTTCAACAACTTAAAGATGGGATCACACGTGGTTGTGAGCTGTGCAATGAACCTACTGATGTATTTCAACCTCCCGATCAAACTCATGACTTCCTTTTTGTTCTTCGGGGGTGGAAAATCTCGAATGGACTTTATCTTAGATGGATCCAATTCGATGCCTCTACGGATGGCTATAAAATCGAGGAGTTTACGAGATGGAACCACAAATGCACACTTGGCTGGATTAAGCTTAAGGTCATACCTTTGAAGTCGTTCGAAGAACTTTTTCAAATCGTGCACGTGATCAGCCTGTGTCTTTGAGTTTATGATGACATCATCGACATAGAGTTCGATCTCTTTTTGCATCATGTCATGGAAAATGGTGGTCATGGCCCCTGCATTCTTCAAACTGAATGGCATGACCCTGTAATAATAAGTACCCATATAGTGGTGAAAGCGGTCTTTTCTGCATCATCCTCATCCATTAGAATCTGGTGGTACCCAACATGGAAATCCACGAACGACTGTATCTCATGCTTTTCGCAATTATGTACAAGAATATGGATGTTTGGAAAAGGAAAATTATCCTTTGGACTTTCTTTGTTCAGGTCTCTGTAGGCAACACAGACTCTAGTTATTCCATCCTTCTTTGGCACATGCACAACATTTTCCACCCAGGTGGTGTATCAGATAGCTCTGATCACATTGGCGCTCAACTGCTCCATTATTTCCTCTTTGATCTTGTCACTCATGTCTGTTTTAAATTTTTGTTGCTTTTGTTGTGGTGGTGGAAAATCAGGATACGTGGGAAGCTTATGAACCACTAGATCAGCACTTAAACCCAGAATACCATCATAATACCAAGTAAACATGTCTCTGTATTCAAATAAAAGTTGAATCAAGGCATCTCTAGTTTTTTGTTTCGTGTGAATGCTTATCTTTGTTTCTCTAACATTTTCATGAATTCTAATATTAGTGGACTCGGTTTCATTGAGGTTAGGCTTAGGCTTATTTTCAAGTTGTTCCAACACTCTTTTGATTTCCTCAACAGCCTCATCTTCATCATACTCAACCTCTTGATGCATTATTTCGAAATTAGGTAGCTTTTTAAGATCTGAAATTGTCTTCCAAGTAGTGGACATGGAGACTTGTTATAACTTTCTTCCTGGAAGGCCATGGATCCATACAACCTGAGCTATTCCATCCACCTTGCATCATATGCTCAAATTTGAACATGACATGCAAGAAATTATTGTTCACAGGGAAGACGAGGCTTACATTTATAAAGACCCGTGAATCCCCTGTATTGAGGCCAAGGAAGGGTGTGAATCCATTGGCTATCAGGCTTTTGAAGTGGTTGTTGTGGACCATGTTGAGGAAGGAAATCCCATTTTGTATCCTCGTCTTTCCGCCACATCTGTAATGGGGGGTGCACTTATGCTGAGACAGGGTTAGGAGCCAGGAAAAGGCTTGGGGACATCATTGCAAGGGATTTCGGAGCCCGTTTATCTGTTCAGTAACCAGGGTAGTTTTGGTCTAGGTTTCAGGCCAACACAAGCAGACGAAGACAAAGCCAAGCACCGCAAAAAATATGGATGGGTCTTGCAACTAAATTTATACCGTCCATTATTTCATATGTGACGACATGTCGAACTAAAACAAAAAACTTTTTCTTGCTAGGTGTAATCCGTTGGACATAGATCCAATTTTTCACTTTTTTGGATTCCTTGGAACCTTGTTGAGATTGTCACATGACATCCGACAAGTGTCAAGGCTCTATCAGAAACCGATAAGTATGCACCCCATGTACACCAGATAGAGGTGAATGGCTTCCACTGTTGGCGTGCGGGCGAAGGGTCCAAAGGACACGTAGCCGGGGGCGAGTCAAAAATATTTTTCCATTTTCTTTCTTGTTCATCAATCGGAAATCAAGACCAATTTGGCATTATTTTACCATAATTACAATAATTTTACAACCATGGCCTAATTGTACATTTTATACCATTTAAATCAATAATTATTTCATTTTTATATTTTTTATATTCATTAATTACCTTAATTTCATTTATCTAGCATTAATTTCATTTTATATAATTATTAGCTATTTTTTATTAATTATTTATCTATTTTAATGGGCATTTAACTAATAGCCATTTTTAATTTCGATTTTAGCCTAAATCTACCAGCCCTTACCTAAATCTCTGGTTAGCAAAGTAGTTGTAATTAAACCCCCTTAGGTTCCCTAACGCACCGTTAAAATCGTTAGGTGGCGACTCTTCAAAATATGCAAACCCTTTTCCCAAAAGGAAAGAGTTGTCCCAACCAATGTCATGAACCCGATCTTCCGCGAGGAAGAGGAAAAAAAAGGGTGTGCGACAGCATGGTGACTCTGCTGGGGATATCCAGGCTTTTACCATTTCAAATTGTTTCGTGAATTTATGCCTTTATTTTTCAAAACACTTGCACCCTTTCCTATTCCCTTGCATGCAATTAATTGTTTACTTCGAGCATTTATTATTTTTTTCAAAATGTAACTGACATGTCTCTTTGTTTCCTTTTGTAACTGCTTTAAATCATTATTATCGTTTTTACCGCTTTCTTTAACGTGCAAATACGTGACAACTTGTTTCAATACTTATTGCATAAATCATGCTCAACATTCATACTCCACTCGTGCCAAAAAAAATACTATAGGAATGCTTGATGAGTGGTTTCGCCCTTCCTATATTATCACCCACTAAATTCGGAAAGGCTTATTAGCGGTAAAACTAGTCGATAAGCGGTGCAGTCGACGGTTCCGTGCCTTTCCCCTTTGAGTTGTCCGCTCAAGGGTACCAGTCTAAAACCCCATAGAACCTTACTCTGTTGAACTATTGCATGCATCATGGTCAAACCTAGTCAAGCTAAAGTGTCGTCTGCACGATAGCTTTTAAGATAAGCCTTATCCCAAAGTCCACCCGATTTCCCTAAACCCAAACGGACGCCCTCACCTTCTGTGCATTTATTTGGAGAACTAAATGCTTCCTGCTAATTATTGATGATAAATAGTCGAGTCCGGTGGAGGTAAGGGCCTAAGGTATTTGTTTTGCAGGAAAAAAAATGAGGCACAAAGTGCCTAGATTCGGCATGGTCTCCAACATCCACCCAAAATTTCTGAGTTGGTGGGGGGATCTACACTCTAGCGACAAATCTATCATCAAGAAACACTTGGGTAATCTACCATCTCTTATGGAAATCCAGCCTAACAAAATGATAGTAGAGGATGCTACCCTGTTCTGGGATCATGAAATATCCGTGTTCTGCTTTGGGAACATCAAAATGGCATCTTTAATAGAAGAGATAGGAGGGCTGGCTAACCTAGTATGGGAAACTTCGGGGTTGCTGATGCCTGACAACCGCACATGCAGAAGTTTCCTCAAAATGATGGGTCTGAAAAAGGACGCGGAATTAGTATGTCTGGAAGATTCGTACATTCCTTTTGACTACTTGTACGAAAGGTATGGCTACAGCAAATTATACCGTACCTACCAAGACGAGTTTGCTATCACTTCTCTGGGACACGTCCATCGCCGAGTGTTCGTGTTTATGGTCTGCTTTTTGGGTTTGATCGTGTTCCCGATGAAGAAAGAAAGGATCCATACCAGGCTAGCCATGGTAACTAGGACCATAATGGAAGGGTTAAATGGGAAATATTTCAGTATTGTGCCCATGATCGTTGTAGATATATATCGGGCCTTAGAAATATGTCAACAAGGAGCAAAGCATTTCGAAGGTTGCAATTTAATACTCCAACTTTGGCTCGTAGAACATCTCCAAAAGGGTGAATATCGACAAGACATCCACCACCAAATGTGGGATGACCACATCGCTTTCCATCACCCAAAGCAAATGAACTATATCCCTGACATGTTCGCTCAACCTGAAGATGCTGAAGGATGGGTCGAGCTTTTTGATAACCTGACTGAATAACAGGTTCAATGGATGTTCGAATGGTTTCCAACGGATGAGTTCATCATTCGATCCCGAGACGTATCATTTCTGATACTGATTGGTCTGAGAGGGACATACCCTTACGTCCCTCTTCGAGTTATGAGGCAAGAATAAAGTAAGCAAGTCATCCCTACGGTCGAGAAGATGAGCCATCTTCTAGGCGACTTTCAAAATAACGACAGTCCTTACAAGTGCCAAGCTCAGCACCTATGGCACTGCAAGGTTATACTTGAGAAAGACACAATCGAGCCGGACAGGTATCACACCAGTTATACCCCTTTCTATCTTGGTTGGTTAGAAGAGGATCTGTGTGGTCAGAGCAAGTCGGGGTACGTCCGAGGTCACAGGTTTATAGATAAAAGGGCTGAAGCAGAAGTCAAGTTCAACCAGTTGCGTAAAAGAATCCGGGAAAACGAGGATGATCACCACAAGATACATGAGTCTAACAAAATACTGATGGAGGAATGGAAGGTTATGGCTATCAGTGCCAACAAGAGGTTGGCGTACCTGGAACGAGGTATAATCCATTTGGAGGAAAAGTTCATTAAAAGGGTTGAAGATTGTCAAAAGGTTGAGGGAGCTGCAGGGGGATACCTAGCCAGAACTTATCTGTTGCTGGGACTTCGCAAGCTGGGAAAGCTGTTAGAAGAAAGCAAGAATGCTGAATCTGGGGAAGGTCTTTCTGGGACCAAGTAGATAGGAATGTCTTTATTTTTTTATCAATGTAATAAGGCTAATAGCCATTAGTGATTTTTATTTTTCGTCTGTCATTTCGGGATTTGTATATTTTATTATCAATAAAATGAGGCATTTATCATGTTAAGTTCTCCAAATGAGTTTGTCTCTAGGCCTACCTCGGGCACAAAGAGGTCCCCAACTTTGGACACACTTTCATTTCCGCATTATGTGTTAAATACTGCAATTCCTTTTTCATAATCCTCACTGACTTGGTTACCTTCTATTTTTATTTTTTCTTACTCCCCTCCCCAAAGGTTAGTTCGTGCATTCTGGCATCATCAACTTATCGCACAAGATCCAAGGGCCCTCAACTTACTCCTCCCCCTAGTCCTTCTAAGGGCAAAGACAAAGGAAAAAGTAAGATGGAAGAGTCCAGCGACATCAGAAAGGAGAATGTGACTGAACAGGTAGAGGCCACTAATGGCCGAGGTATTCAGGTCCTACATGAGAACATGTCTCCACTTGAACAAAAATTGCTGAAGTTTCAAGAAGAACTCGATCAAGTCCGGAATTTGGCCAACTTGTCATTTTCCCTCAACGTCCCTAATGTCAACCTTCCAAATGCTTAAACCCCGCACCTCTACAAAATATCCCAAAAAAGCAAAATTATCCTGCACCCCATCATCACACCATTCCCCCAAAGAACCAAAATCTCCCGACACAATACAATGCTTGCCACACCTCAAATAACACCCCACTACCCATCCTAGAACCTCAAAAAGCCACAAAAGACCATTTTCACACCTATAACAATCCCATCTATGTGGAAACCATGACCCACTCCACTACGCCTATCCTACTAGCATCCAAGTTTGACGAAAAGGATTTACTTATCAGGAACCTGGCCGAGGAGCTTAGGAAACTAACCAGCTGAGTCCAGGGTATTGAAGGAACCAAGGGGATTGAAGGGTTGAATTATGAAGACCTTTGTTATCCAACCTGACGTCGAACTGCCTGAGGAGTACAAACCTCCAAAGTTTGAAATATTTGACAGTACTGGTGATCCGAGGGTCCATCTGAGGACCTATTGCGACAAATTGGTTGGCGTGGGAAAGGATGAAAGAATCCCCATGAACCTGTTCATGAGGAGTTTGAAGGGAGATGCACTGTCTTGGTATATCAGCCAAGACCCCAAGAAATGGTCAAACTGGGTAAGCATGGCGTCTGATTTCATGGACAGATTTAGATTCAACATAGAGAATGCACCGGATGTGTTCTACATTCAAAATTTAAAGAAGAAGCCTACAAAAACCTTTTGTGAGTATGCTACTCGCTGGAGGTCCGAAGCCTCTAAAGTCAGACCTGCCCTAGAGGAAGAACAGATGAACAAGTTCTTTGTCTGGGCTCAGGACCCGCAGTATTATGAATGGTTAATGATGGTTGAGGGCCACAAGTTCTCTGACATCATCAAATTGGGTGAGCTGATTGAAGAAGGTATTAAAAGCGGTATGGTTACAAATTTCAAAGCCTTCCAAGCCACTAACAAGGCTCTACAATCCGGTGGTGTGTCTAAGAAGAGAGATGTGGGAGTCGTAATGGTTTCACAAAGAACCAAGTCCCTGCTCAAGTACCAAACCTATCTGACACCTCCACTCACATATCATCCAACCTCGAATTACCAAGCACCCATACCAAATTACCAAACACCCTCACCAAATTACCAAACTCCACCACCAAATTACCAAACTCCACCACCTTCCTACCAAGCTCAACCACCCACATATCAACCTGTTTCGCCCAAATATCCACAACCCGCTCCTGTCTACCACACTTATAATTCCCAGCCATCCCATTACCAGTCACCCCCTGCACGCCAAAACTTCCCTAGACCTCGTCCTAATTTTGATCGTCGCCCTCCAAAGCAATACACCGCCATAGCCGAGCCCATTGACCAACTATATGAAAAACTCAAAATTGATGGTTATGTTACACCTATCCCTGTTGCCACCCTTGAGAACCCTTAGTAGTGGGTTAACCCAAACAAATCCTGTACATACCATTCCGGCATTAAAGGACACACCATCGAAGAATGTCGTTCTCTGAAGGAAAAAATACAGACTCTCATTGACAACAAGAGTATTGTGGCAAAAGACCATGCTCCAAACGTCCGCGACAATCCTCTGCCAGACCATAAGGGTAGAGGTATCCATATGATTGATATAAAATATGATTGGGATCCCGAGGGGTCAATCTGGTTGATCATAGAAGGCGATGACCAAAGAAATCCGCAGTCACTCTCAAACCAATCATAGTCCAGATTCAGCCATCTGAGGTTGCTGAGGTGAATATGTCTATACCATTTGAGTTTGAAGCAGCATCACCGGCAAAGTCACCAGTGTCGATTGAAGTCGAGTTTGTATCTCAAGAAAATACACCAACTTCGTTTGAGGTCACAGTCTTGCCACCCCGAACACACATTCCGTTAGAAATAAAGATGGATGCACTAATTCCGGTGGCAATTTCAACCACGCCACCCTTCTATTAAAACGCTATTCCTTGGGACTACACAGGAAAGAAGGAAAAGCAAGGTCAGCTCTGAGGAAGCTCTCGTAGCACAGGGTATGACGAGAACTGGTAGGGTCTACACCCTTGAGCATCTGGCCGAGTCAAGCAAGCAGGCCGCCAACCGGCCTCCCCTTATTGAAATGAGTCCCGATGACCTTTGGAGAAAGGTACAGGCTAAGGAGTATTCAGTCATCGACCAGCTGAACAAGACACCGGCACAAATATCCATCCTCTCTCTGGTGCAGAATTCTGAACCACACATAAATGCTTTGTTGAAAGTGTTGAGTGAAGCATATGTGCCAAACAACATCACTAGTGGGGAAATGGCCAATATGGTAGGCCAGGTATTGGAAAGTCATAAAATCACTTTTCATGAGGATGAGCTACCACCTGAAGGATTGGGGCACAACAAAGCACTGCACATCACCGTGTAGTACGAGGATCATTTCGTCACAAGAATCTTGATCGATGGTGGTTCCAGTCTTAACATATTTCCGTTGATGTTTACCCAAGTAACTGCATAGTTTTGAAGATTGACAAATGTCTGACCAGTTGAACCAGGTCCATCAGAGCACACATACTTGACCTGACGCGTTGGCACATGAACCGTATATGCATAGGAGATGAATGTGATTATGAAGTATCAATGAACAAAGAGAGTGTCTCCTAATACGAAAAGATTGAAAATTGATAAGAGAATAAATGTTGAATTCACCAAGGACAGTAACAAAGGAAGGAAGTTGAGTTTAATACGAACTCTTTCTCCCAGGAAGAGTTGTACCAGAGCTGAACGACAAACTCAACAACTGACTCTATAAATAATTGAAGTATTCTTGATTGAATCACCAACGCACAAAATCATAAATTTATCAAGAATTGAAAGCAAAATTCCCAGATATTTTGCAAGCAGAATTACTGTGCGATACAAAGGCTACAGACCAGCTAGAAGAACCAGTTCCATCTGTTTTTCATTGAGTCTAGTTGGTTGTAGTAGGAGATTTAATATTGTATCTTTTCATCTTTCATAGAAGCAATTGTAATAGGTACACATTGTTCAAGTTAGAGTTAACTTGAAGCTTGTAGAAATTAGCTAGAGGCTAGTTACTATGAAGGGATTAGAGTTAGTCCTAGGATTACAAAAGATTTTATTTTGTAAGTCCGTTTGGCTCAGAGTTTTAGTGAAGAGTTTGAGCAAATCCTACTGAGGAGTAGCTCGTGGTTTTCTCACCTTTTGAGCCAGGTGTTTTCCACGTAAAAATCTCTGTGTTTTTACTTTACTGCTTTTATTATTCCGCAACAGTAGAAGTTGAAACACCAAGAAGAACCAGGTTCTTCTAGATAGACAACACTCAAAAAATTAGATACCACACAAATTAACCTATCTTCTTGTGTGGTATTGACATCTAAAACTTGAATTGGTATCAGAGTAGGTTATCCTATAAAGTGTAACACCTTGGAGAGATCAAGATGAGTGCACCACCTGGAAACTGGGAGGGTCAATCAACTGCAAGGCCACCACTCTTCAATGGCCAATATTACCCTTGGTGAAAAAACAGGATGAAGGACCACCTGATTGGAGAAGACTATGAAATTTGGGACATAGTCACTGATGGTCCTGTAGCTATCATGATGAAGACTGCTGAAGGTGTAGAAGTACCAAATACTAGAGCTGACTGCACTGCAGAGGATCTGAAGAAATGGGAGAAGAATGCAAAGGCCAAAAAGTGGCTGGTGTGTGGACTAGGTCCAGACGAGTACAGTAGAATCCAAATTTGCACCACTACCAAAGAGATCTGGGATACCTTGCAAGTAGCCCATGAAGGACCACCTCAGGTAAAAATGTCAAGTGGTACTCTACTATACTCTCAGTATGAAAACTTCACTATGAAAGAAGGAGAGACTATCCAAGAGATGTACACAAGGTTCACAACCTTGACTAATAAACTGAAGTCTCTTGGAAGAGTCATTCTTGAAGAGGACAGGGTTGAGAAGATCCTAACAATGGTCTTGCCTATTTCTTGGGAAAACAAAATCACTTCTATCCAGGATGAGATTGGATGAGGTGATTGGAAACCTCACTGCCTATGAACTCAGAAGGCAGACAATGAAGATGGATCGTCCAAAGAAGGAGAGGAGTCTAGCACTAAGAATCACTGAGGGAGCATATCTGAAGAAAGATGAGATGGACATGATTACCAAAGAATTCAGAAACTTTCTCATGAGGAAGAAGGGCATCTCTAGAGGAGGAAACTACAACAAAGAAAAAGCTTCAGAAAGGCCAACCAACGAGGGATGCTACAAATGTGGTAAGACTTACCATCTCATCAAAAACTATTCTCTGTGGGAAGTAGAATGGAAAAAGGAGAGATATTAAAGAAGGAACAGGAAGATGGAACTAGTCCAACCGAAGAAAACCACAACAAAGGCTATGGTTACTGCTTGGGGGGGGGAAGATCAGATGAGGAATAAGAAGATGAGGAGACTGAAGATAAGGCGCTCATTGCAATTGGAGAGTCTGATGAGGAATCACATGAAGAACCAGAGGTTCAAGTGAGAAGTGGCAGCCAAATTTTGTATTTTGATAGTGGCTGCTAAAAGCATATGACAGGGAAGATGGGACAGTTCCTTTCACTTGAAAGTCTCAAAGGAGGAAATGTCTCCTTTAGAAACGGAAATAAAGGTGAAATTATTGGGGTTTGTAAGGTAGGTAAGAATGACACACGATATATTGAACATGTGTATCTGATAGATGGCTTGAAATATAGCCTGATCAGTGTATCACAACTGTGTGACAGAGCTAACTTTGTTGCCTTTACTTCCACAAAATGTTTTGTGATTAACCTGCTTACTGACAAGATTGTTTTGCAGGGAAAAAGAATGGGTAACATCTATGTCATAGACTTGTCCACACTATCTGAAAATGAACTCACTTGCCTAAGTGTGTTGGACAGTGATCTCCTGCTGTGGCACAAAAGACTTGGCCACGCAAGTCTAAATCAACTAAACAAACTTGTCTCTAAAGACTTAGTGGTAGTGCTTCCTAATATTAAGTTCAAGGAAGACAAGGTTTGTGAGGCATGTGCAAGGGGGAAGCAGGTAAGATCTTCTTTCAAAAGTAAAAAAATGGTCAGTACCACCAGGACGTTGGAACTGGTTCATATGGACCTATGTGGTCCTATGAGAACTCTGAGCAGAGATGGTAAGAAATATGTAATGGTGCTAGTGGATGACTATTCAAGGTTCACTTGGACCTTATTTCTGACATCTAAGGATGAAGCATTTGATATGTTCACCTCATTTGCCAAGAAAACTCAAAATTAGTTAGGAAATCAACTAGCATCAATAAGATCTGATCATGGTACTGAATTTGAGAATGCAAAGTTTGCTGAGTTCTGTGATAAACATGGTATCAATCACAATTTCTCTGCCCCTAGAACCCCACAGCAAAATGGGGTTGTTGAAAGAAAGAATAGAACTCTGGAAGATATGCCAAGAACCATGCTTCTTTCTAGAAAACTACCTCATAGCTTCTGGGCAAAAGTAATAAACACTGCATACTATATAATAAATAGATGTATGACTAGGCCTCTAGTAGAGAAAACTCCTAATGAATTACTTAAAGGAGAAAGCCCAACATATCCCACCTTAGTGCTTTCGGATGCAAGTGTTTTATGCACAATAATGACAAAGATTCCCTAGGAAAATTTGATCCCAGAAGTGATGAGGGAGTGTTCTTGGGATATTCATCACATAGCAAAGCTTATAAAATATACAATAAAAGAACTATGTGTGTAGAAGAAAGTGTGCATGTTGTCTTTGATGAAACTAACACTCTTTCTCAGAGACAGAACAAGAAGACGAGGAGCTTGGACTGATGAGAAGAAGTGATCACATTGAAGAAAAGATGGAAGGTGGAATAGGTGATGGACCAGGTTCAACTACCCCAAGAAACATGACAGGGGGAATTCAACATATGCAACCTGGCCTTGATCCTTCTCCACAGCAACAAGACACCATGGAATTGTCCAGGAATGAACAGCTGGTACTTAAACCACACAGATATCAGATTTCTCACCCTCTTGAGAACATCATAACAGATTTGACATCCGGAATCAAAACAAGATCATCCTTGAAAAATCTGTGTGCGTTTGATGCTTTTATATCCATGATCGAACCAAAAAACATTTGGGAAGCTCTACAAGATGTTGATTGGGTAAATGCCATGCAAGAAGAGCTGAATCAGTTTGAAAGAAGTCAAGTATGGCACTTGGTACCCAGGTCACTAGACAGATCAGTTATTGGCACAAGGTGGGTCTTCAGGAACAAGCTCGATGAGGATGGAACTGTTACAAGAAATAAGTCAAGACTAGTTGCTCAAGGGTATATTCAAGAAGAGGGAATTGACTATGATGAGACCTTTGCTCCTGTGGCAAGACTGGAGGCAATCAGACTTCTTATAGAATTTGTTGCACACATGGAATTCACTCTTCATCATATGGATGTTAAGAGTGCCTCTCTCAATGGCTATCTGAAGGAAGATGTATTTGTCAAACAGCCTCCAGGTTTTGAAAGCAAGGAGTCACCTGACCACATATACAAACTCGACAAGACTTTGTATGGTCTAAAACAAGCACCAAGAGCATGGTACAAACGATTATCAAAATTCCTGCTAGAACATGTGTACAAACGAGGCAAAATTGACAGTACCTTGTTCTTAAGGGAAAAGGGTAAGGATCTCCTGGTTGTGCAAATATACGTGGATGATATTATATTTGGGGAGACTTCTGAAAAATTGAGCAAGGAATTTTCTATGCTTATGGGGAGTGAGTTTGAGATGAGTATGATGGGTGGGCTAAACTTCTTCTTAGGCTTGAAAATCAAGCAAAACTCAAATGGAACAATGATCCACCAAAAAAAGTATATGAAGAATTGCTCAAGAAGTTTAAAATGGAAGACTCAAAGGAAATATACACTCCAATAGCCACATCTACAAAATTAGATGTGGATGAACCTGGTTCATCCATTTATCAGAAGCTATATAGAGGGATGATTGGGTATCTATTATATCTCACTGCCAGCAGACCTGATATTGTGTTCAGCATGGGACTCTTTGCTAGGTTTCAGGCAAATCCAAAGGAGTCCCACCTCACTACAGTGAATAGAATTTTGAGATATTTGAAAGGCGCCACTGATTTGTACCTTTGGTATCCTAAAGGTATTAATTTCAACCTTGTAGGATATGATGATGCTCAGTATGCAGGTTTCCTAGTTGACAGGAAGAGTACATCAGGCATGGCTCACTTTTTGGGCTCCTGCCTTGTGTCTTTGGCCACCAAGAAACAAAATTCAGTAGCTTTGTCTACTGCTAAGGCTGAATATGTGGATGCAGCCTCTTGCTGTGCTCAGTTGCTATGGATAAAGCAACAACTCATGGACTTTGGTATAGATGTGGGATGCATTCCTATTTTCTATGATAACACTAGTGCCATTAGTATGACGAAGAACCCGGTTCATCATAAGAGAACTAAGCACATAGATGTTAGGCACCATTTCCTGAGGGATAACAATGATCTCAATTGAATTTTGTGCTACTGATCAACAAATTGCAGATATCTTTACTAAAGCACTGAGTAGGGATCATTTTGAGAGAAACATGCTTGAATTAGGGAGGATTAAAATCACCTTATTGAAAAAACAAAAATTGAAATTTTTTTTGGCTAGAAACACTAACATAGATAATCAACCAGACTAGTCATTGCTCAGCATCATGGCATTACAGTCATACTCTCTTGCCATGTATTAATATGATTCCATGGTTGCTAATGATGTTTCTATATCTTTGTAAATTAAGGCAAATTAAGGAGTTTAACACGATGAACCTGGTTCATCTCTGCTGGTTCATCTGACTGACAAGGTACGTGCTTATATCCATACAATTATTGAATTAATTATAGTCACACATGAGCAGGATTCTATCTATATTTGGTTCATTTCAAATTCTTTGTACTAATCCCTAAATGAACTCGTTCCAAGACGTCCCATCGGTACTCAATTAGCCTAGAGGTAGGGAACTCTTAACTGTCTAATCAATGACACTCCTACAACTATGAGACTCCCACTTGAATAAATATTCTGCCCATTGTATAATTAATAGCCACATATTATAAAAGGCCATCATTACCTCCCTTCTTAATAACCTAATAAGTCGAACCAAGATTATTCTTCAAACCCAAAACTGATCACTTTTCTTTTCTTCCTAACAACACTCGTAATCATGTCTTCACCACCACCTGCTTCTTCTTCTTCATCGCCAAATCGTGATTATGATGGAGGGATTTATGAATTAGATTCAAATTCTCCATCTGTATACAGTTCTCAATCACCAGAAAGAACCTCAACCCCTGAAAACCCTCCTATTCTCGAACCCACATCTAACCCTAACCCAGCCCCCCGTGGTCATCATGTAAAGGTTCTTGCCAGAAATCCAGTGGCTTTTGGGTTCCGCGCAAGATTCTTGGAGTAATCTGCAGGCTGAAAAGGATAATAATTCTTAATCATCAAGTGAATCTTTTAAATCAGCCAACGAGGATGAAGCACCTGATTCATCAAATTCTGAACAAGGTAATCTTGATGTTATTTCTGAAATTGTTAATGCTGAGAATAGGTTTGTTCTGGTTGGGTCGGTAGTTGATGTTGAAGTGCCGAGTAGGCAAAGAAAATTGGGAAAAGGTAAATTTCTTGAGAGAGAGAGGGATTTGGGGAGGATGGTACCACATTGGCTATCTGTGGTCCCATTCTTGAGAAGGTTGGAGAAAATGTCACAGAGTTAGGGGGAAGTGTAGTCAAGGAAGCAGCGGCAGGTTTACCAAGCTTGAAGAAAGGAGCAGATGAACCTGTTTCATCCGGGGACGAGACATTGGCTGACAGGCTAAAAAAACTGGGGGAGTCATATAACCCCAAGAAAATGAGGACACAGAAGTCCAAGAAGGCTACTAACCCATTTCCTTCTAAGAAGAGGAAAGCTTTTGTAGCTGCTAAGCTCATGTTCCTAAGGTGCGTGCTACACGTAGTGCTATGAGAGAGGAAGAAGAAATGTTTGAGAGGGCTCTGCTAGAGAGAAAGAAAAAGAAAGCTTCAAAGGGAAAGGCTAAAGTAAGAGAGCCTGTGGAGACTATTGTGGTTGAAAAGGATACGATGGACTTGGTCCATCATGAGGAGCAGATTCCTCCTGTTGTGGTTGAGGCACGAAAATCAAAAAGGGCTAAGGCTTCTTCAAAGAAGACAGCTACAGTGTCTACCACACCTACAAGATTTTTTAAAAGGACAAGGTCCAAGGAAAGAAAAGTGAAGGTCGTTGAGAAAGATGATGATAAACAGCAGAGTGGAGAGGATGAGGGGGAAGTTGGTGAGGTGACTGACAGAATCACCTTGTTTGGCAAAAGAACAATTCTGAAGGGAAAGTTGTTGAAGGATCTCGAGGAACCTGGGATGCGATACCTGCTGGACACACTGGACGTTCAGGGGTGGAAGAACATGGTCCTTCACATGGAAGGAAGTTTGGCTAGAGCTGAACTGGTGGAGTTCATGGGTAATGCAGTGGTCAAGGATGGCAGGTCACTACCACAATCAAAGAAATTCAAGTCTCCTTTGATGCTAAAGAGTTGAGAGAAATTCTGCACATTCCTGCTGAGGACTACGAAGATTACACTAGGCAAAGATGGCCTAGTTTGGATGGGAAGGCCTCAGCAATCAACATTACCAGATTTTTCAGTGACAATGAAAGAGAAATTGAACCCAGGCTAGTCTACAAAAGTGAAATGAAGCCAGAGCACAAGTTGTTCTTCGAGTTTGTCATCAAGTTCTTACTGCCAAGACAAGAACGAAGGCACATAGCCAACTATATGGATCTGACCTTGATGGAGTATTTGTATAGGGGAAAGCACATCAACTGGCAAGCCTTCATCATCCAACTCTTGGACAGAGTTGTGAAGGGAACAAAAGCACATGCAATCCCATATGGCTTTATTCTGACAGTTGTGCTTGCTCATTTTTATGTTCCTATGAAAAAGGTTGAGATGGATACTGCCAAGGACTATTTTGGGAAGGATACTTTGCTGACTTGCGATTATACTGTTAATTTTCCTGCAGATGAACTTGGTTCATCTAGGAAGCAGCCTGTCAACAGCAAAGTCAGAACTCTCGTGCAGGAAAGCGAGATCAAGGATATGGAGATCCTTCGTTTGAAATCTCGTTTGATTGAGGTTGAAGCTAAGCGGGATGCTCTCAGGGCTGAATTTGCAAAAGAGAAGGAAAAGAACGAGGGTGTTCTTAACCAGATGCTTTCTCTTCTGCAAACCAAGACCACAACCTCCTCTGCACCTTCCCATCCTTAGGCTGTCCAGAGCTACCTAAACCCCCTTTCAGTACCCAGTTCGGGACGTGTTTCTGTTGTTTTTATTCTGTCTTGCTCGTGGTTGTGACTGTTTTAGTTTTTTTGTATGGTGCTTGACTTGCGTACGAATCAATGAATTTTGCTATTTGTTATTGACTTGTCTTAGTTTCTTAGATAGCTTACATTTATTGGTTTCTTATGATGATTAATCATGTTTGCACCTGCAGTTGCCTCAATGGCCATGAGTAATAGTTAACAACTCTGGCAAGTTTATCATTTTGCAAACTTTTCGATGATGCCAAAAGGGGGAAGACATGTGCTTTTATATTTCAAGTGATATTTATAACCTAATAATGAACTTAGTTTCTCTATCATAAATGCTTAAAAACATACAAAGTGTTTGAAGTGTATACAGAGAGAAGCACAGAGTTTGTCATCATCAAAAAGGGAGAATTGGTTAACCCAAGTCACCACATAGTTTTGAAGATTGACAAATGTCTGACCAGTTGAACCAGGTCCATCAGAGGACACATACTTGACCTGACGCATTGGAACATGAACCGTATATGCATAGGGAGATGAATGCGATTGTGAAGTATCAATGAACAAAGAGAGTGTCTCCTAATGCGAAAAGATTGCAAATTGATAAGAGAATAAAAGTTGAATTCAGCAAGGACAGTAACAAAGGAAGGAAGTTGAGTTTAATACGAACTCTTTCTCCCAGGAAGAGTTGTATCAGAACTGAACGACAAACTCAACAACTGACTCTATAAATAATTGAAGTATTCTTGCTTGAATCACCAACGCACAAAAGCACAAATTTATCAAGAATTGAAAGCAAATTTCCTGGAGATTTTGCAAGCAGAATTACTGTGCGATACAAAGGCTACAGACCAGCTAGAAGAACCAGTTCCATCTGTTTGTCATTGAGTCTAGTTGGTTGTAGTAGGAGATTTAATATTGTATCTTTTCAGCTTTCATAGAAGCAATTGTAATAGGTACACATTGTTCAAGTTAGAGTTANTGTAAAAATCTTTGTGTTTTTACTTTACCGATTTTATTATTCCGCAAAAGTAGAAGTTGGAACACCAAGAAGAACTAGGTTCTGCTAGAGAGACAGCACTCAAAAAATTGGATACCACAAAAATTAACCTATCTTCTTGTGTGGTATTGACGTCTAAAACATCAGTTGATAACACTCAAGAAATTGGGTAAAGGGCTACATGAGATAAAGGATGGGGCAATCAATGTGAAAGCCTTTGACGGTTCTTAGAGGTCCACCATGGGGGAGATTATTGTGTGTCTACAGATGGGACCAACTTGGTTTGAAGTGGATTTCCAGGTTATAGATGTTCCGGCATCCTACAACCTGTTGTTGGGAAGACCCTGGATTCATCCTTCTGGGGACGTAGCATCAACACTACATCAGGATGTAAAATTTGAGTTGAACCACTAAGAGGTGATTATTCATGGTGACGGTAGCAACCCCATTTATAGCCGTCAAACTATTCCGGTGATTGACGGAAAAAGGAAGATAAGTGGAAGAACTTACCACCATATTGAACGGGTCAATTCTATTGACAAGGAAAAATGGTGGGATAACAAGATCGAGAGCATCCTGAACTGGAGAGGATATGAGTCAGGCAAAGGGCTCGGTAAAAATCTCCAAGGGATTACGAAGCCCATAAAGCTCAAGGAACATGGCACCACTTTCTGTCTGGGGTATGAGTACACTTGGCAGGAATTCAATGACTAGTCGCCACCTTGGAGCGGTCCCTATAACCTTTTGAAGCAGCTAATACCTCATCTTGAGCATACTTTCAAGCAGGCCAACACTATTTACGGTTCAGATGAAGAAGAAGTAGTTGCAGCAATGAGGTGTTTGTTCCCAGAGGATGATGATATGTACTGCTGTGTTGTTCTCGATGGGGAGGAGGAGGAAGGCCCTTCCATACAGACTGTAATCAAGGGGTCATATCTTAAGAACTGGTCTATCAAGACAACCAAAGCCCGACGAGCCTCGGGGTAGCAAGGCTAAAACAAGCATTATTTACTGTTTTTACTAAATGATTTTCCTTTTCCTCCATTTTTCAATTTATGCAATAAAGATCTTCAATGTTCAAAACAGTTATTCAATCTATCAAAGCATATTCTAAATTTCTCTTACGAATCTGATATTTATTGCTATTGTTTTCTCTCATTACTTTATTTATACAGCATTACTATTACTTGTCTTGATGAACCGATGACTGTGACATGCAATGAGACAACGCAGCAAACGGACATTGATTCAGATGAAGACGACATACCTGACGAGATTGTCAAAGAAGTTGAGAACTTTGAGAACAGACCTAAGTCCAACCTAGATGAGACTGAAGTTATCAACCTGGGAGATTCAGAAAACGTCAAGGAGACTCGTATCAGCATTCATTTGTCACCATCAGAAAAGAAGGAATACACAGAGTTTCTAAGAGAGTATGAGGACGTATTTGCATGGTCCTATGATGACATGACTGGTCTAAGTACATTTATTGTGGCTCACAAACTGCCTACCAATCCAATCTGTCCACCAGTGAAACAAAAGCTCAGAAAGTTCAAACCCGACATGAATTTGAAAATCAAAGAAGAAGTTACCAAGAAGATCAACGCCAAAGTTCTCTGGGTAGTGGAGTACCCGACATGATTAGCCAACATTGTACCTGTTCCAAAGAAGGACGGGAAGGTCAAAGTCTACGTCGACTACTGGGGTCTCAATCGGGCCAGTCCGAAAGATGACTTCCCCTTGCCAAATATACACATTTTGATTGATAAATGCGCCAAGCATGAATTGCAGTCCTTTGTGGATTACTTCGACAGTTATCACCATATTTGGATGGATGAGGAAGATGCTGAGAAAATGACGTTCAGTACGCCGTGGGGAGTGTATTGTTACAAAATGATGTCATTCGGTCTAAAGAATGCAGGGGCCACCTACATGAGGTCCATGACCACCATATTCCATGACATGATTCAAAAGGAGATCGAGGTGTACGTAGATGATATCATAAATCAATGAAAGTTGCTGATCACAAGGAGAATTTGGGGAAGTTCTTCAATAGATAGCGAAAATACAATCTGAAACTAAACCCCACGAAGTGTGCATTTAGGGTTCCTGCCGGGAAGTTGCTGGGATTTATTGTAAGCCATCGGGGAATAGAATTGGATCCGTCCAAGGTCAAAGCCATTCAAGAGTTACCACCACCAAGGAATAAGAAAGATGTGATGAGTTTCTTGGGGAGGCTTAATTACATCAGCCGGTTTATAGCACAGTCCACAGTCATCTGCGAGCCAATCTTTAAGATGTTGAAGAAGGATGCTGCGACCAAGTGGACCGATGATTGGCAAAAGGCTTTCGACAGAATCAAGGAATATTTGTCAACACCGTCAGTCCTAGTACCGCCTGAGTCAGGCAAACCTTTACTATTCTATCTTGCAGTATTAGATGAAGCTTTCGGCTACGTTCTAGGGCAGCACGATGAAACAGGAAGGAAGGAACAAGCTATTTATTACCTCAGCAAGAAGTTCACTCCATATGAGGCCCGGTATTCTCTATTAGAGCGCACCTGTTATGCTCTAACTTGGGTCGCCCAAAAGCTGAGGCATTACTTCTATGCCTACAAAACATATCTCATATCAAGGATGGATCCATTAAAGTACATCTTCCAGAAGCCCATGCCCACTGGCAAGCTAGCCAAGTGGCAAATCCTGCTGAGCGAATTCGACATTGTCTACATGACTCAGAAGGCAGTTAAAGGAAAAGCCCTGGCAGACCACCTTGCTGAGAATCCCATAGACGGAGGATACGAACCTCTGAAAATATATTTCCCTGATGAAGAGGTATCATTCATAGGAGAAGATATTGCAGAATCCTATGATAGCTGAAGGATGTTCTTTTATGGAGCAGCAAACTTCAAGGGAGACGGTATTGGAGCAGTACTAGTATCAGAGACCGATCAGCATTATCCGATATCCGCCAAACTCAGGTTCCCTTGCACTAACAATATGGCCGAATATGAAGCCTGCATCTTGGGGCTCAGTATGGCCATTGACATGAACGTTTAGGAGTTGTTAGTGATTGGTGATTCAGACGTATTAGTACATCGGGTACAAGGAGAATGGGCAACAAAGAATTCCAAGATACTACCGTATATGCACCATGTACAGGGGTTAAGAAAGAGGTTCATAAATATAGAGTTCTGGCACGTCCCCACAATCCAGAATGAGTTCGCCGACACATGAGCTACTTTGTCCTCAATGATCCAGCATCCGGACAAGAATTTCATTGACCCTATTCCCAAAAAGATCCATAATCAACCAGCTTACTGTGCCCATATCAAAGAAGAAGCAGACAGAAATCCTTGGTTTCATGACATCGATAGGTACTTGGCAAAAGGAGAATACCCCGAGCTTGCAAATTCCACTCAGAAACGCACACTTCGGAGATTGTCCAACAATTTTTTCCACAGCGGAGGAATCATGTATAGGAGGACTCCTGATATGGGGTTATTAAGGTGTGTTGACGCAAAGGAAGCATCAAAGTTGACATGTGGCCCACATATGAACGGTTTTGTTTTAGCAAAGAAAATAATCCGAGCTGGTTACTTTTGGATAACTATGGAAACGGACTACATCCAGTATGTTCGGAAGTGCCACCGCTGCCAGATACATAGGGATATGATAAAAGTGGCTCCAAGTGAGATCAATGCAACCAGCTCGCCATGGTCGTTCGCCGCTTGGGGTATTGACGTTATTGGACCAATCGATCATGCCGCTTCCAATGGTCACAGGTTCATTTTGGTCGCCATTGACTACTTCACTAAATGGGTAGAAGCAGCCTCTTACAAAGCAGTTACTAAGAAAGTTGTGGCCGACTTTGTCCGCGACCGCATTGTTTGTCGGTTCGGAGTTCCAGAGTCAATCATCACCGACAATGGTTCTTGTCTCAACAGTGACTTGATGAAAGCTATGTGTGGAACTTTCAAGATCAAACACAAGAATTCCACAGCATACAGACCTCAGATGAATGGAGCCGTAGATGCCGCCAAAAAAAACATCAAGAAGATACCAAGAAAGATGATAGAAAGGCACAAGTAGTGGCATGAGAAGTTATCATTTGCCTTATTGGGATACCGCACCACAGTTCGCACCTGTGCAACTCCCTATATGCTAGTTTATGGTACTGAGGCTGTTATTCCTGCCGAAGTTGAGATTCCATCTCTAAGAATTATACAAGAAGCTGAGTTCAGCGACGTAGAATGGGTAAAGTGCCGTTATGAACAACTAGCCCTCATAGACGGGAAGAGAATGAATGTAGTATGTCATGGTAAACTATATCAGAACAGAATAGCCAGGGCCTTCAACAATAAAGTCAAGCCGAGACGATTCACACCAGGGCAGCTGGTGTTAAAGAAAATCTTTCCGCATCAAGATGAAGCCAAGGGGAAGTTCTCTCCTAACTGGAAAGGTCCGTACATGGTTCATAGAGTGCTGACAGGAGAAGCACTTATTCTCCCAGAAATGGACGGAGAAGTCTGGCCAAAGCCAATCAATTCAGATGCAGTCAAACACTACGATGTGTAATTTTTATGCTTTCTCAATGATGTAACTTGAACTACGCCTGAACTTATTCCCGTTTAAGAGGAGAGTAGGCATCCCTATGGGCTCGGTCACAATTCAATAAAAATCTATTTTTCCCCCGCAATTGGAAACTGGGGCAGAATTTTGAGGAGGACCCCTCAAAATTCCGAAGCAAGTTCAGCCAGCCACGGCGCGAGCAACAGTCAGAGGCATCCACATAAAAAAATGGGGCAGAATTTTGAGGAGGACCCTCAAAATTCCGCAGTAGAAGAGGTCGCAATGTCTCAAGTCGTGCCACGTCGTCGGTTCATCTAAAAACTATTTTAGATTATATATTACACTTTTACAAAATCAAACATATTTATTTTTGAAACAGCTTGTTTAGGGAACGCTACCCCAATGATACAGACAGTATCATCATATCAAGCCAACGAGCCAAGCAGAGCTAGCGGGAATGCGAACTAACCTTCCCCCTTTACAAAACTCACGGCCTTTCTTTGGATGCAGGCACAAATTGCAGAAGCCCCAAAACATATTATCCGCTCAAAGGACAGACATTGTTCCTCAAACTCATCGCACACGCCAACATTTACTATCAGCACAAACGATACTTCATTATCACAATGCTCTACCACAGTTAACGCCAGCTAAGAGGTTTTGTCATCCTTCCTTACATATTGCATAAGGCTACCTTTCTGCCTTCCGAGACTAAACGTTGTCTCTATCTGCATCCGCATATTGCGTAAGGCTACCTTTCTGCCTTCCGAGACTAAACGTTGTCTCCATCTGCATCCGCATATTGCATAAGGCTACCTTTCTGCCTTCCGAGACTAAACGTTGTCTCCATCTGCATCCGCATATTGCATAAGGCTACCTTTCTGCCTTCCGAGACCAAACATTGTCTCTGTCTGCATCCGCATATTGCATAAGGCTATCTTTCTGCCTTCCGAGACTAAACGATGTCTCCATCTGCATCTGCATATTTCATAAGGCTACCTTTATGCCTTCCGAGACTAAACGATGTCTCCATCTACATCTGCATATTGCATAAGGCTACCTTTCTGCCTTCAGAGACTAAACACTATCTCACATTTACTTTTCAAAGAAAACCCCTGTCTCTATCATTTGCTTCCTTTCGGGCTAAGCTCTGCCCTTTTTAAATTCGAAAGACTAAGCTCTATCTTGTCAGCATCATGCTATTGCATCTTCATGGGCTGAAATATCGCCAACCTATCCAAAGGCGTCATTGTTCGGAGGCACCATCTTCATAGCCCGAGAACACCATGTCATGGCCTGAGGATCTCTTTTATCATTTTGCATATCATTATTCAAAGGCGTCATGGTTCGGAGGCACCATCCCCATGGCCCGAGAACATCATTTCATGGCCTGCAAATCCCTCATCAAAGAAATTCATGGCCTAGGACATCATGGTCTAAAGACGTCATCCCTAACCGTCCAAAGACAGCATTCATCGTCCAACGGGAATTTGCATAATGTTTAAATTACACACAATATACGCTCGTATTGTTTATTTGCAGGTAACCCGGCAAGCAACAGCCATCCAGGCGGAAGCGGTTCCACTCCAAGTCTCCTAACTATCCCGTAAGTCGTTTGCTCATCCAACCCTGTACTTGGCGTCCGTTCTTGTAAAACTTCATCAGTATACTTCACCGATGACCACGGAACTACATACGGCCTGATTCCTGTAAGACCAGGGATATGTAGGTAGCTCAGGAACCAGGGTGCGGCCTGAACCTTTTTCAAGTTATTCCACTCGGTCAAAAAATGCCATCATATCTTTACCCGACAACTCTTTCATCCTTCCCGGGTAAGAGGGGCAACTGTTGATACCCAATTTTTTCTCAAATTACTTCTTAAATTTGTATATATACCTCCAAAATCACTCTTTATAATAACTGGTATTTTTCCAAATTTTTTCATTTTTTTTTAAAATCCTTTTCCACTTTATTCAGTATTTTTATATTCAATAATTATTCATAAATTGTATTATAAATAATTTAAAAATATTTCCCAGTTCAATATATCATTTTTAATCCTATTAGGATTTAATTATATCGCAAATTAGCCAATTTGGTATTATTTGACCATAATTACAATAATTTTACAATCATGGCCTAACTGTACATTTTATACCATTTAAATCAATAATTATTTTATTTTTATATTTTTTATATCCATTAATTACCTTAATTTCATTTATCTAGCATTAATTTTATTTTATATAATTATTAGCTATTTTTTTTATTAATTATTTATCCATTTTTATGGGTTTTTAACTAATAGCCATTTTTAATTTCGATTTTAGCCTAAATCTACCAGCCCTTACCTAAATCTCTTGTTAGCAAAGTAGCTGTAATCTTAGATGCCCTAACGCACCGTTAAAATTATTAGGTGGCGACTCTTCAAAATATGCAAACCCCTTTCCCAAAAAGAAAGATTTGTCCCAACCAATGTCATGAACCTGATCTTTCGCGAGGAAGAGGAAAAAAAGGGTGCGCGACAAAAGTTGTGTGTGTTATGAGAATTAAAAATCTGCACTATTTGCAAATCTTAAAACCTACATATCTCCTTAATTATAAGATCAAATTGAGTGATTCAAAAGCCTAAATTGATTAGAATTTCACGGAATCCATTGGAAGCATAAAATGCAAGTTTCGGAATTGTTTGACATGAGAATCAAGGCAGAATAGCTGAAGAAAAATATACAAAACAAGGGTTTGTTCTTTCGGTCATATCTTGAGTTGGGGAGCTCAGATTTGGGCAATTTTGGAGGCGATTTTCACCATATGGATTGGGATATGGAGCACTCAAAAGCTGATTCGAGAGGCAAGCGTGTTGCGGAATAGTTTTTCGGGCTAGTTTGACGTAAGTAATGTCTTTAAATCCTGTCCTGAGGGTATGAAATCCCGGACTTTACATCCTTTCATGGATTTGGAGTGACGCACATGTGAGCACGTGATTTTTACCTACCGTATAATCCTACAAAAAATTCAATAAATTATTTAGTTTTATGATTTTTATTGAATTTCAGTGCTATTTGTGAACTGATTTTGCATTCCATTAATCATAATTCGTCTTTTAAATTTATAAACAATTTAAAGTGGCATAATTAGGTGTGTAACCTTAATTATTATTTTTACAAATAACGAAAATATAATAAATTTGTTTAAATGTTTAATTTCTGAATTTAATTACTTTATTTTAACAAATTGTTGAACTTGTTCTCTAAATGACTAGGAGTATCAAATTAAATATTTTTACCCTTAATTAATTGATTAATCAGTGTACAAATTGGACAAAATTAAGTTAGAATTAATTATTACATTTCTTTTAGTTTAAACCTAATTTAAATTAATTGTGAAATCAAGCCAAAGGTCGGACCTAGGTTGATTTACCCAGGCCCAAAGCACCTCTAGCTGCCAGAAATACCCAGCCCAATCCCATATTTATACCACACCCAACGACCCAGGCCCAAAACTTGCTTGGTCCAGCCCCAGCCCCCAAAACGACCCCGTTTAAGTGAAAGATTGAATCCTAGCCGTTGATCTATCTAGATCCAACAACTGGGAACTGATTGTTATTAAATATATAAGTGTCTTAACCACCCCTCATACCCCTATTTGAACCCTAAGTATTACAACCCATACCCGTCTCTCTCTCTTCTCTCTCTCACCCACCGGACTCTGCCTTGAATCGCATGTCCCCCGCCTTTCTTCCGTCGAGCTCCGCCGGCCGAAAATCGCCTTCGGCGGAGGAGCATCACCAATCAAGCCCAAATTTTACCCAGCCAGTCCCCTCCTCCTCCTCAATCGTCTCTTACCATCTATTTCACCAAAAACCCGCTCAAATTTATTCAATTTCAAATCTGGAAAATAGAAACCCTAGTTTCCACCTACCTGTCGATTTGAAGACCTCCAATAACTCTCACTTACATGAGTAAATAGCTCTTATTAAGGGCTATTGATTCATGTGGGTTTGAGTTATTTTCAAACCCCGCCGGAATCCGGCCAAGGTCAGGCGACCTCAAGTTTTCCGGTCAAAATCCCTCAAACGATTATCTCCCCACTCCCTTATTATCTATTTTTGTTTCCTTTAAATTAAAATCATGAACATAACTGTTTTCATACTGTTTTGTCGAATTTTTCTTTAATATTCATTTTTTTTTTCTTTTACTATTTTCCTTTTTTAATTTAGATTTGATTAGGTCAAAACCTTGAATGTATCTCATGCTTCGATCATTTGGTTCCCGTTAATTAATAGTTAGGGTTTTTGATAATCGATGTATGTATTGTTCTAGGCTGTTGTGTTTGAATAGTCAATATATCATGTCCGTTTCATTAGTAAGTATGTCAGTTAGGATTTACTATTTTTCCCCCTAGGTAATACTGATTTTCCCTTTTTCTTTCCTGGTTTTCTGTTATTTGTTTAATAATCCATGCATGTTAATTGGTTTCGAAATTTGTTGAATGATCACCAGTTGATTTCAATTTGTTAATTACTTAGAGTTTCAGGAATGCTTAGTATATTTTAGAAGTTTCTTAATCATTGTGGCATGACTTAATTAGGATTATCATAAATAGTAGACACCTAATTATATTAATCAACAATTAATTAGTTTGATAGGATTTTAGGACTAACTTTCTGGATTTTTTGTTCAACTCCAAGTTGTTTAGATTAATTGGTTAAGTAGATAACTAATTAAGGACTGATTTGGTTAGTTAATAAAAAACTAGTAACATTTAGATCTAGGATTGAATTAAACAAGATAAATTAGTTAACCTAAATTAATTGACAAGCTATTAACTAACCTAAACCTAGTTAACTAATGAGTATGGTTGGAAACCAACTCTAGGAACCTAATCAACTAACCCTAACTAACCTAAACCTAGTTAACTAATGAGTATGGTTGGAAACCAACTCTAGGAACCTAATCAACTAACCCTAACTAACCTAAACCTTGGTTGAGAATACCTATTAGTCTTAATTAACTGAAGGGCCTAACTAGGATTAATTAACTAGAGTTAATAATAACCCAAGAACATTCTAGACTTGTAAAATCGGACTTTTAAGGGGTATTAGGGTCATTTACAAAGGCTAGAAACTTCTGGAATATGGGCAACTGTCCCAAAGGATAAGGGTGACAGCTGCCCTAGTACTATTTCAGCCCATTAGATAGGGAATATGCTAGGTATATCCCATCCCCAAGTCCCTTATAAATACACCCATTTGCCCACTGAAAAAACTATCTACACGCACACGAAAATACCTACTCTTTTCAGCTGCTTTTGCATTCTGGTTACCTTTTTTACACTCATTTAGCTATTGAAGTATCTAAAAACACAAAAAATCAGAATAGCTTTTTATTCATAAATGAAAATTTCCAAAAAACATTAGTGAAAAGACCTGATTTCTTTCAAGAGTCCTTCAAAGTTTTTCTGGTGGATTTCTCAGTTTTTGGTTTTTATTTAGTTTTGATTCTGGTTTCTGAAAACCCCTCCAGATTATTGGGATCTGGGGTCAATTTTGAGGTAGTTGTTATTGTTGTTTGGTTATTCCTTCTTCTAGCAGAGCTTTCTCTTGGCCTGACCTTCATTTGGTCAGGATTTCTTTGAATTCTTACTCTTAAAAGGTATGTAATACTGAAATTTCCATGAAATCTAAGATCTGAAGCATGTTGTCCTTTTGTTTTGTGATTCTATCATTATTCATTTAAGTCTGGTTGTTCATAAGTTTATGTGCAATTATAACTGTCGACTATCTCTTAGGTGCTTATGTGATTGAATCTATGTCCATGTAAATGAAGTCATAGTAGAGCCATTAAAATATCACTAAAGGGTACTGGATTTGACCCCCTAATGATCAAATTCACTGCATAAGGTGCTTAAATATTGGTCTAGATGACTCAGACCCTATATAATTAGGTATCACTATTGGGGCAGCACTAAAGTGGTCGAATCTGACTTCTATAATGATCAGATTCAGTCCCTTGAAGTGCACATGGATTTTGTGGGGGTTTAGTTTGTAACTAATGATGGAAAATACAGGTTTTAAGGCATGAATGTTGCTGGCTTGCAAAGGAGAAGCAACTAGTTTTGCCTCCCCTTTTATTTTATTTTTCTTATTAGTAAAATCTGTATTTTCATTGTCTCAGAGCAATGTAATAGGATATTTATAGCCTTTCATATACTTTTTCTTCTTTTCAGATGTAAATATGGACTGGACTATATTAAAGTTTATGTTCAGTTGTATTTTCTTAAATCTAGAACATTTTTTTATTATTATTATAGCAGTTATGTTAAATTAGGCCAGACCTGCTGAGGTCAGTTGAGTTGGGCCAGACTCGTGAACACGACCCGATTGGGCCTGGTAGAGCCTGAATTTTAGGCTATGGGGCCTGGAATGTTGGGCCTATTAACTGCACTAAGCGATCTGTAATCAGTCTTTTTGTTGATTAATCAGTATAATGAGTATTTCATTTACCAAACTTTCTGAAATTTTGCACTACTGAGCACAAATGAGTTTCAAATCAACTATCAAAAGATAGAGTTTGAATTCGGATTATTTTTTAGACTGTTTGTTCTAAAGAAAAAGTAACAAAGATCCAGCTTTACAGACCTTAGTATCTTTCTGATTTAAACTCCTTCCTAAATTGATCAAATGATTTAAATTCAAGAAGTCTCTTTAGTTTGATTTTTCAAAACGACTATTTGTTGTAAAGTTTAAGAAAAAGCCCTTTTTGATCCCTGAATCATGTATAAAATATCCTTGATTTAGTAAATAGGTCAACTCGTAAAGAAACCTGGGTTGTCTATATGTAACATTATATCCACAATTCGAATTTGCCTTATTTATTACCGTACAAATGCGAAACGTATTGGCATGTTTGTCCTTAATTGTTTTATTTTGAATCTTGTATTTCCTTGTCAAATAGCCAAATTAGGATAGCCTAAAGTGATCACATTTGGGCTAAATTCAGCCATAGCCCGCTCTGATGACTTTACTTTGAATTTCGACCTTAGATATAGTGAACTTCAAATACCTCCCATAAATAAGATAGAAAATGCCTTGAACTTAGAAAATAAACCTATCATCAAAGTATACGTTTTACGTAACTTTGAATGAAACTAACTAAAAAATAACTTTTCTCAAGTTGTGTATACGTTTACATAACACAAATAAAAATCTAAAATGAACACTCGTAAAGACACTCTTAGGAACAAATTTCTTAATATTATCGGAATTACGTACACGCCTGCGTGACGTGGTTTCGGTTTCTTTTAACAATAAAACAAAATACACACTCGCGCAACTTTATTTATCTCCTTGAATGAGTTCAGTGTCGAGAATTATGTACACGTCCGCGTGACATGATTTTAGACACATCTCAAACTCTACGGGTTTGCGCATACGTGACCCGTCTCAAAATAACTCTTTCAACACAAGTGAATAATAGAAGCGGTAAAAGATAAAAAAAAAAGGCACATAAGTACAAAAAGTAGTAATTAAACAATTTATGCAAAGTTTAATAATTAAGTGACCGTGCTAGAACCACGGAACTCGGAAATGCCTAACACATTCTCCTGGGTTAATAGAATTCCTTACCCGGATTTCTGGTTCATAGACATTTTAAAACAGAGTCAAAATCTTCCTCGATTTGGGATATTTAAAAATAAATGGTGTCCCGGAACACCGTAAAAATCCGGGTGGCGACTCTGAACTAATAAAATAAATCCCAAAAATTGAATAATGTCACTTAAAGTGGAAAAACTCCTTTATTACCCTTACCAGATGAAAAAGGAGGTGTGACATCTCTAGCGACTCTGCTGGGGACGATAACCCAGAATCTCTGGTTCAGGGTTCAAGAATTCGAGCTTTTTATGTGATTTTACTTGGCTTTGTTAATATATTACTGTATTTTTGTGCGCTCAATGTTCTAAATGTTATTTATTTACCGCTTTGATATTTATTTGAATTGTCTTTAAACTATCTTCTTACGCCTCCCTTCTGAATCTTCTAAAAATTGGTGCACACGTTCGCGTGGCCCGCCTTTCTGTTAGAGGTCATACCAAGTAAGAAATACGGGAATGGACTAGACACTAGGCCGGATAGCCTTTCGTGCTACCGGTACGTCGCTCCCACCCCGACTCGAGTTTTACGCTCGGGTAGCCAAGGCCTAGAACAAAAACCCCAGAATTAACCCTAGAATGACAAAACCTCATGCCGGATCCCTAGTAGGAATGATTATCTACATCACGTGCAGTTTGACTTAGGGGACTCAACACAGGGGTTGGGTCCGTCTAGGACAGGTGTACCCGAAACAAAAAGACCTTCCTGATGCATCCTACCTGCTATACGTGCATTATTTGTCTCAGTTTGTTTGTTGACCGGCTAAAGAAAGAAAGAAAATCAATAGAAAAACCAAGAGTGAGGGAGGATAGAAATTTACCAGTTTTGAAAAAAACCTGATATTTGAAAAATACCTCGGAACTCTGTCAAAATTTTCCGAAAAAAGAAGGATTTCAAAATAATTAAGGAGAAAAAGAGTTTCAAAATAGTTGCAAATGAGCCAAAATGAGAAGAAAATTTCAAAATAAGTCAAAATTATTTTTCCTTTAGTTATATCAAAATTGACTGAACTACGTGGGTCTGATTCTCATCGGATATGAGATACGTAGGAAAACCTCATCGGTGCCAACCCCACTTTTCAAAAACAAACAAAAAATGAGTCTGTCAGTCAAAATAAAACCGACCAAGCTTCGGTTAAAGTCTTACACCGTTCTTGCCAAAATAAACCTTAGAACATTTTACATTGTCGAAGGGCTATTTCCGTTAAACAACGAATTTGTCTGTCACTTTTTCCGAAAAGTACCATATTTGGCCTCAAAACTTTGCTCAAAGTAAGAAGGGGCCATTTTTTGCAAAAATGACCACTTTGGTCAATATTGCACAAATAAGCCACTTTAGGAGAGTTTGTCTTTTAAAAAAAAAAATTAAATGGGTCTTTTGTGTCAAAGTCAGAGGTAATCCTAACCCTGTTTACTCACAGGTGCAAAATGAACACTATCCAAACTCCGCAGTTGAACACTGTAGAAGGGGCTCCCCTACAACTCCAGATGTGGTGGCATGATCTAGACAAAGATGACAAAGAATGCGTCGGCGAACAGTTGGGATCTCTTGTTGATCGTATGAAAGTAAAACCCCGAAACGACTTGATTAAAGCTTTGGTAACCTTTTGGGATCCGGTCCACAATGTGTTCCGCTTCTCAGATTTTGAGCTCACTCCGACCTTAGAAGAGGTCGCCGGATATGCGGGTTTTGGCCGGGACTTAAGGAATAAACAAATCATCTTTCCAAGACCTAGGTCGGTGCGCCGGTTCTTTGAGGTCCTTTTTGTTAGCCGGCAACTCATAAAAGACCGAGTATTCAATGGGTGTTGTTCATTCTATTTCCTATATTCTAGATACGGCTTCTCAGATGGATTTGAAATACATGAAAAGGATTGACTAACAAACAGGATAAGGATACTTGGAGAATCCATCACCGGTTTGCCTTCATTGTAGCATTTATGGGTGTTATGGTCTTTCCTAATGCCGAAGGGACACATTCGGGTGGCCAAAATCGCCCAGGTCTTGACTGAAAAGAAAGATCTTACTCTGATTCCACTCATATTGTATGAAATTTTTCGGGCTTTGACTGAATGCAAGTTTGGAAAAATATTTTTTGAAGGTTGCAATATCATTCTCCAGATGTGGTTGATTGAACATATTCGTCACCATCCAAAATTCATGAACTATGGTACCGATAAAGCCAACTTCATCGAGGTTTATGAAGAGAGAGTGAAGGATTACCCTTTTCCAGAAGGATTCGAGGCTTGGGTTGATGATCTAAGGTCTTTACGAGCGAACCAAATAGAATGAACTTTGGGATGGCTACCTCTCAGGGAAGTTAAACTTATGTCCGCTGCCAGGAATCATCTACTGTTGATGGGTCTCAAAAGTATCCAACCATATGCACCACAAAGGGTTTTGAGACAATTGGGCCGTTATCAAGTGATCCCCCAAGAGGAGTATTTGAGCATCCAAGTCATTGAGCTACACCCCGAGACCCCTTTACCTGAGGCCTTAATTCAATAAAGTTGGAATGGGTGTCGATACTTGAAAGAAGATACTCAGGTGCCCGATCTTGCTAGAGGGGAAGTGGATTCAGGATATGTGGCATGATTTGAAAAAATAAGTTGCATTGTTGAAGAATCGGAAACCGAGCCAGAAAGGCCCTCCAAAAGGCCTCATGTGCAAGCTTTTGATGATAAAATTCAAGAAAGACTAGCTTGGGGGGAAAAGGAAAGAGAATATCAAGCTATTATCCATGCTTTGAGAGAGAAATTAAGAAATATGGAGTTTGATAATCAGTTGCAGGCACAGGTAGTCGAGGGTGAAAAATGACAAATGACCGAGAGAATGGGGCGCTTCGTGCCCAAGTCCGAAGTCTAAAAATATCCGTCGAGACGCCTGTAAGGAGTGAAAGAGATGAAAAAATCATTAACAATCTGAGGTTGAAGGTTCATGAATATACCTATGATTTGAACAAAGCTGAAAAAGACCTGTTAGAGGCCCAAAAGAAGTTAGCAAAAGGAACGGAAGAACATGCTCGTCAATGAAGGCAAAAATATGGCAAAGAAATTGCCATCTTGAAAGAAAAACTATTTGCCATGGGGAACGAAATAGTCCAACAGACCAAATATTTCATAACGGAAAGGGAGCATTGTTATGAAAAGATTAGCCAGTTGGAGGGAACGGTGCAAGAATTAAAAGAGCAGAACACTGCAAATCCCCATGTATTAAAGGCCAGAGCACATCAAATAGGGCGCTTCAAGAGAAGGGGATCATACAGAACATAATCCAAGAAATAGCCGACTACGTGGTGCAGAAATGCCACGAGTGCGAGAGTATGACCACTTCCATGTTATTTTCCACCATGATGACTTTCGTCCGCCAAGTGATGGACGACTTGGATCAACTTCAGGGGGATATTGCACGCAGACCGGAATTGAGACCCGCCAATGCACCACAGGCCCCGAGAAGACAACCAGAGGCTCTCCTTTATTATTGATGTTTAGGTTTTTGAGTCTGTACTTTTATTGCTTCCAAAAAATGTTAGTTTGTTTTGTTTTATGTCTAGAGTCTGTACTTTTATTTCGTGTTTATTAATGTTTTCAAAAAAATTACTTGTAATGAAAAGAACTATCTTTAGTAGTGAAATGAAAATTGTCTTTTGTTTATATTTATCTATTCCTTGAACTACGTAATGATCTGATTCATGCGGTGTCATGATACGTAGGCAATCCACATAGGATTCGATCATAGCCCTCAAAGAAAATAATAAAATAAAAAATAAAAGAAAGAAAAGAGAGAGAATATTAAAGTCGGGATGAAACACACAGTTGTTGCAAACATTTTAGAGAAAAATGTTTAACTGCTTAGGTGCATCGCATCCAGACGTGTGATTCCCTATGTGTTAATATCTCCCACTAACCAATTTGTTGTCTACTCTTAAAAGGTTATTGCTTCTAAGGTGGTTTTTTGTGTTGGTATTCTGGCAACACATCCTTATTTTACCAGATCTAAAGGAAATATCACAATGACATCAGAAAGATATTTGTCTATTGTCGACCCAGAGGATGGCCTCCCTCCGATTGTCCCTCAAGTAGAATCGGCAGTCATCGAAGAAAACAGAAGACTGAGATGCCGCATGCTAGAAATGTTGGATGCTTGGTCCAATGGCAGAGAGCCACCAAATTCTATCCCCGGTTTCCCTGAGTTGATCCCCAGAAACGGAGGAACCACCAATGTGCCAATTTCAATTCCAAACCCATTCGGATTCCCAACCATGACATCAAATTACATTGGTATGCCTTCTGAGGTCTGCCCCTAGTCACCATCTTCTGGATTACCTTTGTGGTATTCACCGTGCCGCCAGTTTCCAATATGGCACAACCAACACTAGCGCGGCAAAGTTTTGAGCCAGCAAATTTAACTTTCTAAGCTCCTCAGTTCCAGCTAGATACTGCTCGGGTCACTCCAAATTCTTATCTGCAGTACTCACAATTTGAGTCTCCTGTGGAGCCGGGAAAAATCATGAAAAATATTGAACAAGATGAGATGACCCGAAAGACGAAGAGTATTGAGCAAAGTTTGAAAAATATCCAGGGCCTAAGTGGCCAAAAAATCATGTCCTATGTTGATTTATGCATGTTTCCTCACGTGCATGTGCCTGCAGGATTCAAAACACCAAAGTTCAAAAAATACGACGGGCATGGAGACCCGATCACTCACTTAAAGAGATATGGCAACCACCTGAGAGGAGCAGGAGGAAAAAAAGAGATATTGATGGCTTACTTCGGGGTAAGCCTTACGGGTATCGCCTCAGAGTGGTATATTGATCAAGATATCTCCCATTGGCATATATGGGATGATTTAGCCCAAGATTTCGTGAGGCAATTTCAGTACAATGTGGATATAGCCCCAGATAGGAGTTCTCTGTCTAATCTCAAAAATAAGGTTTCTGAAAGTTTCCGGGAGTATGCAATTAAATGGCAGGAACAGGCGTCCCGAGTAAACCCTCCCATGGATGAAACTGAAATGTTTAGCATTTTCCTGCAGGCCTAAGAGGCAGATTATTTCCAAAGCATGATGTCCGACGTGGGCAAGCTGTTCGCGGAGGCCATTAAAATGGGCAAGATGGTAGAAAATGGCTTGAAGACATGCCGCATCTTAAGTCAGTCTGCTTTGAGAGCCACCTCCCAAGCCATTCAAAACGGCTCAGGAGGCCTGGCAAACAAAAAGAAGAAAGAGGAGGGAGCCATGATGGCTTCAGGCCCTAGGAATTCTCGACGATATTTGGAATATCCAGGCCCATTTGCAGAGAGCTTCACAACACTATTATCCTCATCAGGAAGCAGCTTATGCCATGTCTTCCCTCCCTTATGCAGTGATGAACGCTCAGCCGAGCCCCGGCCACAGCAGTACAATCAAAATAGAACTCCACCGCCCAGAAATAATCATCCTCCCCCAACTCCATATAATCCACGCCCTCTTCAAAATTATTATCAATACAATACCCACCCCCGTGGACCACCAAGGAGAACTAACTTCACTCCTATCGGTGAGTCATACTCAAGCCTTTTTCCAAAGTTAGTTCAGATGGGACTTCTGCAGCCTGTGCCTACGAACATGCAAAATCCACAATCGTCGTCATACCAACGGGGTACCAATTGTACCTATCATTCCGAAGTGGAGGGGCATGATAATGAAGACTGTTGGACTCTCAAGAGAGTAGTAGAAAGTTTGATTGAACAGAAAAAAATGGTATTGAGGGACGAGGAGGTCCCCAATGTCATAAACAATCCATTGCCAGCTAAAGAAGCTATCCTTTATGTCCCGAGAGCTCTGCGAAACAGACAACTCGCTTTGAGCCCTCCCAGAAGATTAGAATTGAAATCAAAACCGCAAAGAATGTATGTGCCAAAAGGGACGTATGTTGTGAAAAGTCCGGCCATCCCACCAAAGCTAAATGAACCTTAGATTATCAACCGCCGGCCACAAATCCCAATCAGAAATACAACTACATTCCCCTGGAATTATGATCAAACACTGGTAACATATAAAGGAAAAGAGGTCAGAGGGAAAGTCAACGAAGCAAAACCCATTGGGAAGTATCATAACCCAAAGGAGCTGAACAAAGCTAAGCATAAACGCTTTCCTCTCAAAAATCCTATCACTACTGAAGAAGCCGAGGAGTTCTTCAAGAAAATGAAAATTCCTGAATATGCTACAATTGAAGAACTCAGGAAAACACCTGATCAGGTTTCTCTTTTGTCTCTTTTGACTAGCTCAAACGAGCATCAAAAAATACTCCTGAAGACGTTGAATGAAACGTATGTACTAGTTGTGACCTCAGTCGAGCAGTTAGAGAGAATAGTTGAGTGCTTCTTCGAAGTGAACAAAATTTCTTTCATCCATGACGATCTACCTCCCGAGGGAGCTGCTCATAACAAAGCCTTGCACTTGACAGTTAAAAGTGAGGGATACTACGTGAAGAGGCTCATGCTCGAGGGAGGATCCAGGGTAGATATTTGCCCCCTGTCAACACTACAAGGAATGGGAATCGACATTGAGAGAATCAGGCCAAATAACGTTTGTGTTCGCGCCTTTGACGGTATCAAAAGGGACACCATTGGGCAAATCGACACAGTCATGATGATTGGCCCTGTGGATTTCACAGTAACCTTCCATATCTTGGATATGGACACTTCTTATAACTTCCTGCTAGGAAGACCTTGGATTCACGCGGCTGGTGTAGTGCCATATACTCTCCACCAAATGGTCAAATTTGAACATGAGAATCAGTAAATAATGGTCCATGGAGAGGATGAACAATCAATATACAGGTGCCCCCTTCCCCCAGCCCCTGCCTCGAGGCCAGAGAGGGAAGCGAACATATTGTGTACCAAGCCTTTGAGATTGTGCCTGTTGATCAGCACGAGGAAGGTGATTCGTGACCACAACCTTGTTTATCTAATGCATCAATCATGGTCGCTACCGACATGATCAAACACGGGTTCAACCCCGGGAAGGGGTTGGGGTATCCCTACAGGGTATTACTGAACCCATCTCTCTGCCTGCCAATAAAAAATTCTTCGGCATAGGTTTCCAGGCTACAGAAGCTGATGTGAAATGGGCCTACGCACGAAAGAACAATGGGTGGGACCTTCCTCAGCCAGTCCCACACATCACTAAGTTCTTCATCAAACCACAGTACATTGAAGAAGAAGAGGAGGCCTTTACGGGCAAAGAAATTGAAGAGATTCTCTGGGCCATGAGACAAATGTTATATGAGACTCGCATGGTTCAGCTGGGAGAAGGCTCAAGCACCGTTGAGGTGCAATACATGGGGCCGAATGCCAAACTGCAGAACTGGAAAGCTACTCCCTTCCCAATCAGGCGGAAATCTTGGTAGTTCATGTTTTGCTGTCCTTTCTGCACTTCGAGTTATTTCAGGGTGTAACTCGAGTGTTTTTAATTTTATTGTATTTAAATTTTGATGTAAGACCCCCTGTTATCTTCAAATTCAATGAAATGAAATCAAAATTTCATCGTCAACTTTCTTTCTGATTTTGTTATTTTTCTTATTTTCAGTCCTAATAATGCGGCCTTAAATAACACGACATGCTTGCGGATTTCATGCCCTGATCTTAACACGCTGTCTAATCTCGAATTAATGAATCAAGAACCAGAATATGATGAAGAAGAGGCTTTTAGGGAAATAAACAGAGAATTGAAACAATTTGAGAATAAGCCTAAGCCAAACCTAAATGAAATTGAGCCAGTTAATTTGGGTAATCCAGAAGAGGTCCGAGAAACCATGATAAGCATTCACTCGGATGAGAAAACTAGGGATGCATTGATTCAACTTCTGTTCGAATTTAAAGATGTGTTCTCTTGGTCCTATGATTGTATGCCCGGACTAAGTGTTGATTTAGTGGTACACAAGCTGCCAACTCATCCCGATTGCCCACCCGTCCAACAAAAGCAAAGAAAATTCAAAACAGATATCAGTGACAATATTAAAGAAGAAGTCACCAAACAATTAAAAGTCTGTGTAATCCGAGTAGTCAGATACACAACATGGCTAGCTAACGTAGTCCCAGTACCAAAAAAGGATGGAAGCTCCGAGTATTTGTCGATTACATGGATTTGAACAAAGCAAGTCCCAAAGGAAACTTCCCGCTACCAAACATCCATATCCTTGTCGACAATTGCGCCAAACATGAGGTACAGTTGTTTGTGGATTGTTATGCCGGGTATCATCAAGTCCTAATGGATGAGGAAGATGCAGAAAAGACAACCTTCACTACACCATGGGGGACTTATTGTTACAGGGTCATGCTGTTTTGTTTGAAAAACACCGGGGCAACCTATATGAGAGACATGACTGCCATTTTCCATGACATGATGCACCAAGAAATTGAGGTGTACGTTGATGATGTCATTATTAAATCCAAAACACAAGAGGACCATGTCCGAGAATTGACAAAATTCTTCGAGCGGCTACATAAATATGACTTGAAATTAAACCTTGCTAAATGTGCATTTGGTGTTCCTTCCGGGAAACTCTTGGGGTTTATAGTTAGTCGCAGGGGCATTGATTTAGATCCGACGAAGATAAAATCCATCCGAGATCTGCCACCTCCAAAGACTAAGAAAGAAGTCATGAGTTTACTAGGAAGGTTGAACTACATCAGCCGGTTTATTGCACAACTTACGACCACATGTGATCCCATATTCAAGCTCTTAAAGAAATATGCGGCGACTAAATGGACGGATGAATGCCAAGAAGCTTTTGATAAAATCAAAGAATATTTATCAAATCCGCCAGTGCTAGTCCCGCCTGAACCGGGAAGACCTTTGTTCCTGTACCTTACAGTCTTGGAAAATTCTTTTTGGCCGTGTCCTCGGGCAACATGATCTTACCGGGAAGAAAGAGCAAGCCACCTATTATTTGAGCAAGAAATTCACTGGCTATGAAGCCAAACATACTCTGCTGGAGAGAACTTGATGCGCTTTAACTTGGGTCGCTCAAAATCTCAGACATTATTTGCTCGCTTATACCACATATCTCATAACCAGGTTGGATCCTCTAAAATACATATTCCAAAATCCAATGCCCACAAGAAGGCTAGCAAAATGGAAAATCTTGCTCACGGAGTTCGACATTGTCTATGTCACCCGCACAGCCATGAAAGCTCAAGCCTTAGCCGATCATTTGGCTGAGAACCCGGTTGATGATGTATACCAACCTTTAAGCACTTATTTCCCAGACGAGGAAGTCAATTCAGTTGAAGTAATCTCAGAAGATACTAACACCTGGAAAATGTTCTTCGACGGAGCAGTCAATGCAAAAGGTGTTGGGATTGGGGCAATCTTGATTTCGCCCACGGGACAACACCATCCAGCCACGGCCCACCTCCGGTTCTTCTGTACAAACAATAATGCCGAATATGAAGCTTGTATAATGGGCATGAACATGGACATTAACATGGATGTGGAAGAGTTATTGATCATGGGAGATTCTGATTTGATCATCAAGAAAGCTCAGCGAGAGTGGGAAACTCGAGATGTTAAGCTCCTTCCATATATACAGTATGTGGAAGATCTTAGCAAACGATTCATAGCCGTCGAGTTCTGATATATTCCTCGATGCCACAACGAGTTAGCCGATGCACTGGCTACCCTAGCTGCAATGCTGCCATATCCGAGCAATGTTCACATTGACCCGTTGGAAATTAAAATCAAAGAAAGACATGGTTATTGTAACACGGTCGAAATAGAGCCCGATGTACAACCATGGTATCATGATATCAAAAGATTCTTGAAAACAAAAGAATACCCAGGGCAGGCCAATGGGGATCAAAAGAGAACCATCAGAAGGCTCGCCAACAGTTTCTTCTTAAGAGGAGAAGTGTTGTACAAAAGAACTCCAGATCTGAATTTGTTAAGGTGTGTGTTATGTCAAAGAAGCTGAAAATATTATGAACGAAGTACATTCAGGAGTATGCGGTCCCCACATGAACAGATACGTCCTCATAAAGAAAATTATGCGAGCAGGATATTACTGGATGACCATGGAAAAGGATTGTTTCAGTTTTATCCAGAAATGCCTTCAGTGTCAAATACATGGTGACTTGATTCATGCACCACCCTCGAAATTACATCCCATGTCAGCACCTTGGCCCTTTGTTGCATGGGGAATGGATTTCATTGGGCCAATCGAGCCAAAAGCTTCGAACGGACAAAGATTCATTTTGGTTTCCATCGACTATTTCACAAAATGTGTCGAAGCAGTCACTTTCAAAGCCGTCACTAAGAAATTAGTGGTGGACTTCGTGCATTCAAATATTATCTGCCGTTTCGGTATTCCAAAAATAATCATTACCGATTACGCTGCAAATCTGAATAGCCATTTAATGAGGGAGGTATGTAAACAGTTTCAAATCACACACCGTAATTCCACTCCTTATCGGCCCAAAGCCAATGGTGTTGTTGAAGCAGCCAATAAGAATATCAAGAAAATCCTCAGAAAAATGATCCAAAGTTCTAGACAGTGGAACGATAAATTTCCTTTTGCATTATTGGGATATCGCACGACTGTGCGCACTTCAGTTGGGGCTACGCCATATCTATTGGTTTATGGCGAAGAAGCCGTGATCCCTACAGAAGTCGAAATTCCCTCCCTTCGGATCATTGTCAAAGCTGAAATTGAGGATGATGAATGGGTCAAAACCCGGTTGGAACAGTTAACTTTGATTGATGAGAAAAGAATGGCCGCAGTTTGCCATAGGCAATTGTACCAACAAAGAATGGCCCTCACCTATAACAAGAAGGTACGGCCCAGGAACTTCAAAGTGGGGAAACTTTTCCTAAGATGCATTCTCCCGCACCATGAAGAAGCGAAAGGAAAATTCGCCCCGAATTGGAAAGGTCCATACATCATAAGGAAATTGCTACCAAAAGGAGCATTGTACTTGGGGGACATCGAAGGAAATGACCCCGAAACGGTTGTCAATGCAGATGTAGTCAAAAGGTATTATGTTTGACCTTTTCATGATGATACTCATGATCGAAATGATGAAGGATTTCATTCACGCTACCCCGAACACTACCAGTTTTTGTAAACCCTTTGAGTCGGTTACTCTTCCTTGATTGCCCTCTTTGGAACTTGAAGTGTTTATTAAAAAAAATGATGATGAAAAAACAAAAGAAAAATCAAAACAAAAAATCAAAACAAAAACAGAATATTTTCTTGAACTACGTTTGACTTGATTCCGAAAGGATACGTAGGAAGCCTCTCCCTGGGGTTCAGTCGCACCAAAATAAGAATCCACATTCCCCCAAGAGTTTAAGTTGGGGCAAGTGTTAAAATTCAGCAAGGATTTGCCTGAAAAGTTCCAAAGTTGTAATTCAATACAAATTCCTTTTACCCAAATCATGTTCAAGTCCTTCCGATTGATTGGCGAAGAAGGGTCAGAATTGTAGGATACAACTATTTGGATCTGATACAAGCAATGAGAGAAATTAAAATGAGAGATTCTTATTGATGAAAACTCACACAGGCATCATAAGGCGATGGTAGAAAAAGAAATTAAAATAAGAGAGTCTCATCGGTGAAAACCCACACGGGCACCATAAGGCAACGGTGAGTAGAGAAACTAAAAATGAGAGAGTCTTGTCAGTGAAAACTCGCAAAGAGCACTACAGGGCGATGGCGAGAAGATAAATGAGAGAGGTTAGTCGGTGAAAACCCGAAAAGGGCAATACTAATCGAAAAGAGGATGATTGGTTATTGATATAGACATGGTCTGGGGCAAGGTTTCTCAACCTCGAGTTAAAAGTCGTGACGAATTTATGAGAGTCAGATGGTTTATATAGATCAGGAATCCAGTCCAAGACGCATGTCATGTTCATTGAAGGCCGCATACACTCCAGATAAGTCCTTCTTCTCTTTTCCCGAAAGGGATATTTCTTGTCAAAATTCATTGTCTCTATATTTTTTGTTATTTTGTTTCAATCCCTTTCAGTCTGACTCTGTTTCTAAAGGAAAATAAAAGAAAGGATGGCAAAACTGATTTACAAGGGTTCTCATTTGACGCGAGCCAACATGCAACGGGCACCGAGCCTCATCGGGGGCATCGAGTCGATCCCGACTGGCCGCAGCGGCCAATGCTTTAAACGTAAAACTTTTGAAAGGAGAAAATCAAATTGAAATGACTATAAAGGAAATTGAAGAGAAAGGTTGAGTCCCACGTGGCTAACCCTCTCGGCAAAGTTTGAAAAGTCGATGTGCTCCAAATGCTTTAAAGTTAAAGTTGGAGGAAAAATCAGAATGAAAGGCCGATGAAGGAAAAGTGAAGTTGGAAAAGGTTAAGTACCACGCGACTAACCGTTGCGGCAGAATTTAAGGGGCAAAAACTTCCCCGATACTCTGGAAATCCAAAAGAAAAACCAAGTGAAAGGCCTACAAAGGCAATATAAAGTCAAATATTTGTTGATACCCAATTTTTTCTTAAATTATTTTCAAACTTGCATATAATCCCTCAAAATTACTTTTTGTAATAATGAGTGTTTTTCCTTATTTTTCCATATTTTTACTAAATTATTTTCTTGTTTATTCTAATAATTCATAAATTATGCTAGAAATAATTTCAATATGTTTCCCAGCTCGGTATGTTATTTATAATAAATTTTTTTATCCATTAAAATATAATTATTTCGCAAATTAGCCAATTAGGTCTTATTTAATTTCAATTACAACAATTTTGCGATTATGGCCCAATTAGACATTTTGTACTATTTTAATTCGGAATTTATGTATCTTTACACTTAATATTAGCTAATTACTGTAATTTTACTTATTTTTAGCTTAATTTCATTTCTTATAATTACTGGCTATTTTAACTAATTAATTATCTATTTTTATTGGGTATTTAACAATTAGCCATATTTATTTAAAACTCAACCACATTTTGAAACCCAATTACTCCAACCCACTAGACCACTAAAAAACGACCCAACCCAATTCAAATTTAACCCGGCCCAACCCCCAATTAATCTGAGTCGTTGATCAAATGAGATCAATGGCCTAGATCTGGTCTTACCATAATTAATCCCAAATGACCCCCCCCCCCCCCCCCCCCCCCCCCCCCCCATGATCTATGTCCATTCCAAGATGATGATTGGTNCTCTTCTCGCCTCTTTCCCTCTCCCTTCTCTCTAGAACCTTCCCTGGTTCACCTTCTTCTCTGATGGAGCTCAGCCTGACTCCGGCCACCTCCGACCTCTCTCCTTTCAACCACCAGCCGCCTTAACGCCTCCTTGCTCCGACTTACTTCATCTTTGAGACCTCAGTTGGTCTTTACCAGGCCCAAACAACTACTGGGGCTCCTACTTTGGTGATTTTCCAGCCTTCTCCGGTGGGGTTTTGACACAACCATGCCACAACCACCACTACCTTCGAGTTTCACGGCAGGTTCTTTGATATCATTGTTTTCTTCAAAACCCTAACTTCTAAGAAAACATCTGATCTTTATGGATCTGTAACAGATCTATACATATCTCGATTTGTTTTGAGGTCTTCTTTAAAGGTTCTCTATTTTCCCTAAAACGATTTTCTTGTTTTCCAACTAGGGTTTTCTAAAAAAAATCTTTATACGGAAGCTGTATCTTCGAGTTTAAATATTCTTTGTGACTTTGTTCATTTTTTTAGAATGATCTCCCTTGAAAATCTCTTTTTCATAATTTACTATGTTAAAACTGTAGTTTTAACACCCCATTATCATCTCGGGTTTGTCTTTATTGATTTGTATGTGCTGTCTCTCATGAGTACGTCCTAAGTATCCTATGATCTTTACCCCATTTCTTGCTCATTAGGGTTTTGATTTCGGCTTATTTTTCTTATACTATGTTGTTCTGTTTGATCCCACTAAGTTGTTACTATTTCGTTTAGCTGAATCTCTAGACCTATGTGATTTTTTGTTATTATAATCATTAGGGTTTCTGATTCTTTGATTCTCCCTATTATATCATGTTCGTTTGTGCTAGTATCGTATCCCTGCCTCTATGAGATTCTTACATAAGTCCCTAATTTTGACCTACAAGTTATTCCCTTGCTTTATTATGTGATTTATTCTACTGTTAGTTGATTCTTACAGACCTTTCCTTAATTGGATTTTCTGAACCTCGACTAATTACTTGCTCTACGTGCTGAAATTACTTCCTTGTGTGATGTTTTCCTTTAACTAATGTTGATTTCCTGTAACTAGGGCCTCATTCGAGGATTTCCTTAATGATCTTCAATTCTTAACTATCTCTTGCTTTATTTTCCTGTCTACCCCTGATTGAGTATGATTCCCTAATTAAAGGGAGTACTTCTATTAATTTGATTCCAATTGATGCCTACTTCCATAATTCTGCTGAACTAATTGTTTGTTACCTTATTTACTACCTATTTTCAAAACTATAAGTACCCCTATTCTTTCATTCGGAAGATACGAAGATCAATATTATTCTCTCTACTCTCTCTCTTGTGCTAGAACTCTCTCTTTTGTCTTTACTCTATTACTGTTCTCTCTGATCCTTTCTATTGTTCGCCGGCTGAAAGCCAAGGCTAACATTGTTTGCTTTTTGCATCCTGCTTTGCTCTCTCATCACTGGTTTGTTCTAATTAACTTACAAGTCTCAAACCAATGTGCTTATTATTGTTTCAGTTTGTTATCTTCCTGATTTTCTTCTACTTATGCTTCTACTTCTCAACATGCGATTGAATCTTTTTTTTATCTGTAAGTAATCATCATGTTTTATCTCTTTCTGACTTACATGCTGAGTCAGTGATGCTCATATGACTATTGTTTACTCCTAATTTTACCAGTTATAACTGTATTTTGTTGTTGTCTATTATCATGTCTAAACTTGGCCATTCCTTGGTCCCCTGAACTTCTTTGATTTGTGTAACTATGCTTAAATGAGTTTCTTAAGTCTATGGACCTCCTTTGTTATTATGTGACCTACTTGTCCCCTTACCCCACTATCCTTGTGTGCAATTCTACACTATTGAATTTTTTTTTGTGATTAATACTTCTGTTTTTTTTTCAAAAGCTAATCTTTCAAAACAACTCTTCAGTTTTTGTAAACTATGTTCAACTACTAACTTTTCTCTCCTTCTAGCACATCTCATTACTCTTAGAAATTTAGGTTCTACCCCCTTCGTGTGAGCACTGCCTCGGGTGCCTCTGAGTATCCATTGAACTCTGACACACAAGGCTGGTAATTCCACACTGCACTTGCTCAACTTTGGTAACCATGTTTGGGTGCTGGTATTGGCCAGGGATCCATTGGGGCCCTAGGGAGCTTTGCCGCACCCGGACCATGAAAGGCTGTGAAACTCGAAAGGATTGAGGTTGGGAGATATGGGCCTGATTGAAGGCTCCCTATAGAAGTAGTTTCTTATTTTCCTTTCAGTAACATAATTTATTATCCCTGGTTTGTAACAATCTGTAAATAAATATTTGGGGCTGGATAGTAATTATGGGAGGGGATTATGCATGCTTAGATAGTTATAGGTAGAAATCATGACTATAGGATTTATTCACCTATGTGTGCAATAGTATCATGCTTAGGACATGTATACCATGCATTAGAAACCCTGTTTAGGCTGTTTTCTTTAGCATCTCTGCTATTCTCATGTTTATTTTAGAAATCATGCTCACAGCTAATAACTATAATAAAATATGTCGTAATGATACTGCTTCTGCATTTGCATCTAGAAATCATGCTTCAGAACTCATAATCAATGTGTGCATAATCAGTATATATACGGACGCCTAGGCAAACCTTAGGCCTAATACTTATTAAAACTAAAATAAATTGTTTTATGTCTTGCATGTATTAAAAAGTGGTCTTTAAAAACCAATCAGTCCTTTTCTGAAATCCTTAAGACTTTGTTGTTTGTTACCATCCTCAACTCATGCTTTGCCTATAAACTGCTGAATTTTTTAAAACTGTTCACCCTTTTTTTCGAAATACATACAAATCACTCTGTTATTTAAAGTCCTTGCTCTGCTTTCAAAATTACTGGTTGCTAGGATTATTCATTCACTCTTTACTGAAAATTCATTGAAGTTGCTGCTCTAAATTCCTGCCCTGTCTTTTAAATACTGAATTTCCAAAATCAGTCACTCCTTTCTGCAAATCTCTCTGTTTATTTTAATCATGTTCTGTCTTCAAACTACTTTGTTTTATTCCTGATTTATTACTGAGTTATTTTCAAAACATTCCCTTTGCTAAAACTCACTGAAACCTATTGTTTTCCACTCAAATCTCCTGCTTTAAGTTCTGATTTTTGAGACCCTTGTTCTGTTTGAGGCGTGCTATTTACATGTTTACTTGTGGAGGGATCTGTGAGCCTCTTATCTGCCCTTATGTGTTCCCATATTTTTAGTCCTAATTGTTTTATACGTCGCTTAGAATTTTATCCTTTAAACCTAGGGGTTCAACCTAGTACTCATCGTGTAGGATTTTGTAGTCCTAAACACCTTCCGGGACTTATAGAACGGGATGGGTAATAGAACGCAATAAGCTTTCGTGACTAGTACACGCTTCTAACCTCTACGGGGTGGTAAGGGTAGAATATGGATATGATGACCGGTGCGCTAATACCAAGTGTAGCCCCTCTTCGAGGAGTGATTATCGGGTATTTTATTGATGTGATCCGTACTACTTTAAATCTAGGACAATTCTTTTCAAATGTTTTACTCTGATGTTTTTCCCAAAAACCTTTAAAGATTTTTATACTTGTTTGAAATCCCCTCTTATATGAACCTTACTTGCTATTTGTTTACCGTCTAAATTCACAAAACTTATTGGCTGGGACCCACAAGTGTGGATCTTGAGGGGTTCCTAACACCTTCCCCTTAGGATAACTTCAAGCCCTTACCCAATCTCTAGTAATGCAAACTAGTTCATGAGTTATCTACTCTAGGTGCCCTAACGCACCACAAAATCGTTAGGTGGCGACTCTTCCTTAAACCTCTTCCTTTAAGGAGTTGTCCAAAATGTCATAAACCCGATCTCTCTATACCTGAACCGTGCGAGGAAAAAGGGGGGCGCGGCAATATTGGGTCCCACGTGACCGATCGCTATGGTAAAATCTGGAAAGCCAGGGTCCCCGGGATTAGAGATGAAACCCAATCCCCAGCAAGCAAGTAAGTGGCCGAGATCTTCGTCATAAGAACTGAGATCAAGCTGTTGAAAATCAAGGCCGCAAAACCAACCACCGTTTCAAACTAACAAATTATTTTTTGTTTGAAGGAAACAGGTGTAATTCAAAGCAACCTTGCAAAATGCAAGTGTAACCAAAAGAAAAGTCGCAAGATCTAGAAGCAGATCTGCAGCAACAACTCCAAAAAGGAAAGTTTTCTCCAAAATTCTTTCTCGCATTCACTCAAAATAAAATGAAAAGAAAAGAAAAGAAGAAAACGATGTTGAAAACAGTCCAAACCTAAAGTGGTATAGGGTCTCAAATCCCTAGGTACACCTTGTCCAACCTAGGATATCACAGTCCTTAGTTAATGCCAACATAAGATCTCCATTCCCTAGTTGATGCCAGCATAACCTTGCCGACATAACTCGATGCCAACATAGGATATTCCATTCCTTAGTTGATGCCAACATAGGATCTCCATTCCCTAGTTGATGCCAGCATAACAATGCTGACATAACTCGATGCCAACCTAGGATATCCCAGTCCGTAGTTGATGCCAACATAAGGTGTCCATTCCCTAGTTGATGCCAGCATAACCCGACGATTCTTCCAACATAGGGTCCCACTCCCTAGCAGACACCTGCATAACCTGGTGATCTTTCCAACAACAGCATAACATGTTGATCATCTTGACACTAGCAGAACCCAGTGATCTCTTTTCCCTAGGCAACAACATAACCTGTTAACCTTTCCAAACGCCGGCATAACCTGGTGATCCTTTTCTGACAACAGCATAACCTGTTGATCATTACCTGACACTGGCATAACCCGGTGATTTCTTCCCGGTAACAGCATAACCTGTTAACCTTTCTAGACACTGGCATAACCTGGTGATCTTTCTTAACAACAGCATGACTTGTTGAACATTTCCTAACACTGGCATAACCCAGTGATCTATTTTCCCGGCGACAGCATAACCTGTTGACCTTTCTAGACACCGATATAACCTGGTGATCTTTCCTGACAACACCATAACCCGTTGATCATTTCCTGGCACTGGCATAAACCAGTGATTTCCTTTTTCCCGGCAACAGCATAACTTGTTGACCTTTCTAGACACCAGCATAACCTGGTGTTTTTTTTTCTTGACAACGGCATAACCCGTTGATCCTCCCCCAGACACCGGCATAATCTGGTGATCTTTTCTTGACTACGGCATAACCTGTCGATCTTTTCCAACATAGGGTCTCCAATCCCTAGTTGATTTTACTTTTAGTCATAGGATATCCACCCCCTAGTCTACATTCACTCCGGGAACACCATTCCTAGCTTTTCATTGCTTTTAATAATAAAGTTTCATTGCAATAACTCGCAAAATGTTCCTAGTGAAAACTGGGACAGAAAATTTCGTTCGTTTGCTTTTTGATTTTGCGCAGATTGCATTTTTAGGACAGTGGAATCGAGACGACCAAAATAAGAAGTTTCGATACAGAATAATAAAAACAAAAAGAGAAAAGAGCAGGTTGAATCCAAAGTGCAGAAACGGGGAAGACATGGACTATTCAGGACGAGATTGAAGTCATCCCTTCGGTATATCCTGCCTTGATCCGAGGAACGATAAGACGAAACCAGCACCTGCGGTTAACAAGCATCAAGATCGAGGTCAGAGTTAGCAAAAGACCAAGACTCAAGACCAAGTCTTAGACAGGAATCTTGTAACTAGTAGCTGATAGGTTTAGTTTGTCTTTTGTTTTGTTACTTTTGATGTAATAAGGAGATCATACGCAGTAACAGCAGCAACCGCAGCGAAACCACAGCTACCCGGTAGTCCCAGCTACCAAAACTTCCAGAACTACACTGACATGATTCCTTTATAGCCAAGGATATGTAGGCAACCTTTGAAGCAGGGTTCGGTCAAACTTTTCCAAAACGCTTCACAATGGAGTATATGAATGGGTAAAGTCATTCATGAATGCTCACTTTGTCTTTGCTCGAAAACTCTTCGTATTTCCGAGCAAAGAGGGGCAGCTATGAGCACGTGATTTTTACCTATCGTATAATCCTACAAAAGATTCAATAAATTATTTAGTTTTATAATTTTTATTAAATTTCAGTGTTATTTATGAACTGATTTTGCATTCCATTAATCATAATTCGTCTTTTAAAATTTATAATCAATTTAAAACGGCATAATTAGTGTGTACCCTTAATTATTATTTTTACTAATAACGAAAATATAATAAATTAGTTTAAATGTTTAATTTCTGGATTTAATTACTTTGTTTTAACAAATTGTGGAACTTGTTCTCTAAATGACTAAGAGTATCAAATTAAATATTTTTACCCTTAATTAATTGATTAATCAGTGTACAAATTGGAAAAAATTAAGTTAGAATTAATTATTATATATTTTTTTTAGTTTAAACCTAATTTAAATTAATTGATTAATTGTGAAATCAAGCCTAAAGTCGGACCTAGGCTGATTTACCTAGGCCCAAAGCACCTCTACCTACCAGAAATACCCAGCCCAATCCCATCTCTATACCACACCCAATGACCCAGGCCCAAAAACTCCCCCGGTCCAGCCCCAGTCCCCAAAACGACCCTGTTTAAGTGAAAGATGGAACTGATTGTTATTAAATATATAAGTGTCTTACCACCCCCATACCCCCATTTGACCCCTAAGTATTACACCCCATACCCGTCTCTCTCTCCTCTCTCCCTCACCCACCGGACTCCGTCTTGCACCGCCTGTCCCCGCCTTTCTTCCGCCATGCTCTGCCGGCCGGAAATCGCCTCCGGCGGCGGAGCATCACCAATCAAGCCCAAATTTTACCCAGCCAGTCTTTTCCTCCTCCTCAATCGTCTCTTACCATCTAATTCACCAAAAACCCGCTCAAATTTCATTAATTTCAAATCTGGAAAATGGAAACCTTAGTTTCCACCTACCTGTCGATTTAAAGACCTCCAATAACTCTCACTTACATGAGTCAATAGCTCTTATTAAGGGCTATTGATTCATGTGGGTTTGAGTTATTTTCAAACCCCGCCAGAATCCGGCCAGAATCCGGCCAAGGTTCGGCGATCTCAAGTTTTTCGGTCAGAATCCCTCAAACGGGTATCTCTCTCCTCCCATGTTATCTATTTTTGTTTCCTTTAAATTAAAATCATGAACATCACTGTTTTCATACTGTTTTGTAGAATTTTTCTTTAATTGTTTTTTTTCTTTTACTGTTTTTCTTGTTTAATTTAGATTTGATTAGGTCAAAATCTTGAATGTATCTCATGCTTCGATCATTTGGTTCCCGTTAATTAATAATTAGAGTTTTTGATAATCGGTGTATGTATTGTTCTAGGTTGTTGTCCTTGAATAGTCAATAGATCGTGTCTGTTTCATTAGTAAGCATGTTAGTTAGGATTTACTGTTTTTCCCCCTAGGTATTACTGAGTTTCCCTTTTTCTTTCATGGTTTTCTGTTATTTGTTTAATAATCCATGCATGTTAATTGGTTTCAAAATTTGTTGAATGATCACCAGTTGATTTCAGTTTGTTAATTACTTAGAGTTTCAGGAATGCTTAGTATATTTTAAAAGTTTCTTAATCATTGTGGCATGACTTAATTAGGATTATCATAAATAGTAGACACCTAATTATATTGATCAGGAATTAAATAGTTTTATAGGGTTTTAGGACTAATTTTCTGGATCTTTTGTTCAAACCCGAGTTGTTTAGATTAATTGGTTAAGTAGATAACTAATTAGGGACTGATTTTTGTTAGTTAATAAAGAACTAATCACATTTTGATCTAGGATTGAATTAAACAAGATAAATCAGTTAACCTAAATTAATTGACAAGCTATTAATTGACCTAAACCTAGTTAACTAATGAGTATGGTTGGAAACCAACTCTAGGAACCTAATCAACTAGCCTTTAACTAACTAACCTAAACCCTAGTTGAGAATACTTATTAGTCTTAATTAACTAAAGGACCTAACTAGGATTAATTAACTAGAGTTAATAATAACCCAAGAACATTCTAGACTTGTAAAATCATACTTTTAAGGGGTATTAGGGTCATTTACAAAGGTTGGAAACTTCTGGAATAGGGGCAGCTGCCCCAAAAGATAAGTGTGACAACTTCCCTAGTACTATTTCAACCCATTATATAGGGAATATGCTAGGTATATCCCATCCCCCAAGTCCCTTATAAATACACTCATTTGCCCACTGAAAAAACTACCTACACACACACGAAAATACCTGCTCTTTTCAGCTTCTTTTGCATTCTGGTTACCTCTTTTACGCTCATTTAGCTACTGAAGCATCTGAAAACACAAAAAATCAGAATAGCTTTTTATTCATAAATGAAAATTTCCAAAAAAAAAATCAGTGAAAAGACATGATTTCTTTCAAGAGCCCTTCAAAGTTTTTCTGGTGGATTTCTCAGTTTTTTGCTTTTATTTAGTTTTGATTCTAGTTTCTGAAAACTCATTCGGGTTATTTTTGGGAGCTGGGGTCAATTTTGAGGTTGTTGTTATTGATGTTTGGTTATTCCTTCTTCTAGCTGAGCTTTCTCTTGGCCTGACCTTTATTTGGTCAGGATTTCTTTGAATTCTTACTCTTAAAAGGTATGTAATACTGAACTTATCATGAAATCTAAGATCTGAAGCATGTTGTCCTTTTGTTTTGTGAGTCTGTCATTATTCATTTAAGTCTGGTTGTTCATAAGTTTATGTGCAATTATAATTGTCGACTATCTCTTAGGTGCTTCTATGATTGAATCTATGTCCATGTAAATGAAGTCATAGTAGAGTCATTAAAATAACACTAAAGGGTAGTGAATTTGACCCTCTAATGATCAAATTCACCCCATAAGGTGCTTAAATATTGGTCTGGATGACTCAGACCCTATATAATTAGATGTCATTATTGGGACAACACTAAAGGGGTCAAATCTGACTTCTATAATGATCAGATTCAATCCCTTGAAGTGCACATGGATTTCGTGGGGGTTTAGTTTGGAACTAATGATAGAAAACACAGGTTTTAAGGCATGAATGTTGCTGGCTTGCAAAGGAGCAGTAGCTAGTTTTGCCTCCCCTTTTATTTTATTTTTCTTATTAGTAAAATCTGTATTTTCATAGTGTAAGAGCAATGTAATAGCATATTTATAGCCTTTCATATGCTTTTTCTTGTTTTTTGTTGTAAATATGGACTGGACTATATTAAAGTTTATGCTCAGTTGTATTTCCTTAAATCCGGAACGTTTTTTTATTATTATTATAGCAGATATGTTAAATTAGGTCAGACCTGCTGAGGTCACTTGAGCTGGGCCAGACTCGTGAATACGACCCAATTGGGCCTGACAAAGTCTGAATTTCAGGCTATGGGGCCTAGAATATTGGGCCTATTAACAGCACAAAGCAATCTATAATCAGTCTTTTTGTTGATTAATCAGTATAATGAGTATTTTATTTACCGAACTTTCTAAAATTTCGCACTACTGAACACAAATGAGTTTCAAATCAACCATCAAAAGATAGAGTTTGAATTCGGATTATTTTTAGATTGTTTGTTCTAAAGGAAAAGCAACAAAGATCCATCTTTACACACCTTAGTATCTTTCTGATTTAAACTCCTTCCTAAATTGATCAAATGATTTAAATTCAAGAAGTCTCTTTAGTTTGGTTTTTCAAAACGAGTGTTTGTTGTAAAGTTTAAGAAAAAGACCTTTTTGATCCCTGAATCATGTATAAAATATCCTTGATTTAGTAAATAGGTCAACTGGTAAAGAAACCTGGGTTGTCTATATGTAACATTATATCCACAATTCGAATTTGCCTTATTTATTACCGTACAAATGCAAAACGTATTGGCATGTTTGTCCTTGATTGTTTTATTTTGAATCTTGTATTTCCTAGTCAAAAAGCCAAATTAGGATGGCCTAAAATGATCAAATTTGGGCTAAATTCGGCCATAGCCCACTCTTATGACTTGACTTAGAATTTCGACCATAGATATAGTGAACTTCAAATACCTCTCATAAATTAGATAGTGAATGCCTTGAACTTAGAAAATAAATCTATCATCAAATTATACGTTTTACATAACTTTGAATAAAACTAACTAAAAAATACTTTTTTCTCAAATTGTGTATACGTTTACGTAACACAAATAAAAAACTAAAATGAACACTCGTAAAGACACTCTTAGGAATAAATTTCTTAAAATTATCGGAATTGGGTACATGCCTGCGTGACGTGGTTTCGATTTCTTTTGACAATAAAACAAAATACACGCTCGCGCAACTTCATTTATCCCCTTGAATGAGTTCAATGTCGATAATTATGTACACGTTCGCGTGACATGATTTTAGACACATCTCAAACTCTACGGGTTTACGCATACTTGACCCGTCTCAAAATAACTCTTTCAATACAAGTGAATAATAGAAGCGGTAAAAGATAAAAAAGGCACATAGATACAAAAAGTAGTAATTAAAAAATTGCGACCGTGCTAGAACCACGGAACTTGGGAATGCCTGACACCTTCTCCTGGGTTAACAGAATTCCTTACTCATATTTCTGGTTCGCAGACATTTAAAAACAGAGTCAAAATATTCCTCGATTTGGGATATTTAAAAATAAATGGTGTCCCGGAACACCGAAAAAATCCAGATGGCGACTCTGAACTAATAAAATAAATCCCAAAAATCAAATAATGTCACTTAAAGTGGAAAAACTCCCTTATTACCCTTACCGGGTGAAAAAGGAGGTGTGACAGCACACACTGGATGACGAGTGTGGGGCGTGCACGAATTGGAAATTTGATAAAATCTACTTTTTAGGCAACAATTGAGTTGCGAAACCACTTTTAAAGCATACGGTTATTCGTATTACTATTTTTTCTTATACTTGGTCTTAAGCCATGTTTGGGGCCTAGTGCTGATCTGTTTTAACCCCTTGGGGGCTATTTTACTGATATTCTCACTACTTTAAAACTATGATTTTACACACAGTCTTTCTTGTGAATTTGTTGACACTTCTATTTGATGATATTACTATTTCTTGAAATTAAATACTATTTTGGGTCGAGAACCCCATTTTATTCATGGCCCGAGTGGCATGCTGAGAGTGTCTGGCTGAGTGAGGCCGAGGACCAATGTTGTAAGGATGTTATGATATGAGAGAGACTGAGTGCCTGAGAGTAATTTATGCCATGATGTGGCTTGTTTATAGCGCTTGGGTTGTAGGAGCCCCTCCGGAGTCTGTACACACCCCCAGTGAGCGCAGGTACCTACTGAGTGCGAGTGCCGAGGGATGAGTGATTGGGAGGCATGAGTGACAGTAAGGTTGCCCGCGGGGCTGATACTGAGTGATGGTGAGGTGCTAAGGGAAATTGTTGCGAGTGATGATTATGGCCCGAGGGGCAGTTCTATGACGATATTTTAATGAGTTTTGACTATGATTCACTTCATTTTTCAAACTGATATTAATGAGAGTTTTACTGAGAAATGTTGGAAAAATATACTTGTTCAAAGGTTTTTATGGAAATTGGTTTTCGAACTTATGTATACTGTATTGAGACTTGATGTTTTACTGTTTTGTGGATTGGTGTTTTGTGCTGTGTGTTTCATATACTTCAGACTGTGATTTATTTTCATTACTGAGTTGGAGTACTCATAATTACTCCTTGTACCTCTGTGTACAGGTCCAGGTACTGGTACTGAGCGATATCCATCTAAGTTTGTACGGCGCCTGCATTTGGGATATCGAGGTAGATGTCCAGCATCCACAGCATCTCTATTTCCCTTTCCTATTTTGTACTTAGTTCTTCATTCCGAAGATTATGTATTATGACAGTAGTATTCTTCATAGTACTCTTAGATGCTCATGACATGTTGACTCCGGGTCTTGGGGACTGTTGTAGGCTGTTAGCTTAAGTGTTTTGTTTAAAGATTTCAAAATTTATATGCGTATTATGAATCGTTGAAAATAAATAGAGACATTTGAAAAGAAAAATGTGAAAATTTTGAGTGTTGGCTAGCCTAGTTCCACGATAGGCGCCATCACGGCCGGTTAGGATTTGAAAAATGACAAGTTGGTATCAGAGCTCTAGGTTACATAGAACTCAACGGTCATGAGCAGGTTTAGTAGAGTCTTACAGATTGGTACGGAGACGTCTGTACTTATCTTTGAGAGGCTGCAGAACCCTTAGGAAACATTCCACATTCTTGAATTCTTATCAAGTGAATCCATTTATTCAGTCAAAAGCGTAACCCTTTGAATTCCTTTCATGTATTCGAATGCGCACGCGAGCACGTAGTATCAGTTGTGCATCGATGGCTTGTGACTTCCATGGATGAGATGTGATTTTTAGCATGTTGATAATGGGCCAGTCTGGAGGACTTGAGGCCGGATTTTTATCTGTGACATGAGTGCTGAGATTTTATTTGTGTGAGCACGTGCATTTGGGGACTTATATGTCCATCTGTGTTCTTATTGATGGGATTTGGTGACTAGATGACTTTATGGTGAGTGTGATATGATGGTTAGATGCGTTCAGGTTGTTTGAGTGTGAAAAAATGAATTGGGGGGAGATGTAGCAAGAACCATTGAGTATTTGAATTCTGTCTTAAGTTAGAATATGACCTCAAGTTCTGATAATATTGAAGGACCTCTCGTGTAGCTTAGTTGTGGAGTGAAGTGGATTTTCCTGTTATGTTCTGAGTTTCTGGTGGTGTCCTTTGGGCTGATCGATGCCGCAACAGCGTTCATGTATTTTATTGACGGTGTATTCAACTGTGTCATAACTCCTTTGTTATTGTATTTATTGATGGCATCATGTCGTACTCTCGTAGCCAGGGGTAGCATAGTCAGCATTTGATGATGGTATTACAAGGATATAGGGAGGAGAAGCTTTGTGCGAAGTTCTCCAAGTGTGAATTTTTGGCTCAGTTCAGTAGCATTCTTGGGACATATGGTGTCCAGTGAAGGTATCCATGTGGTCAGACGAGTGTGAGTAGAGCTTCCAGAAGCTCAAGATTTCCTTGACCACGGCTCTAGTGTTAGTATTTCCATCAGCTTAAGGTTCTTATACCGCTTAATGGGATATCTCGAGGGCAGGCAGTGGTTGTGTTCTAATGTAGGAGGGTAAAGTGACTGTGTAATAGCTATGATCTTTGGAAGTGTATAGAGAGATATCAATTTGAGGCTAAGCAGGCAAGGGTACCTCCTGCGGGTTGTCCTGAGGTGTGTGGTCCTTACGTTGATCTGTAGTAAGTTCTCTTCTACTAGTAAATGATGTATGTTGTAAATCGAGTTTAGATCTCTTGTAGAAGTTGGCATGAATACTATAGTGGTGAATGCTAGGTTTGCAGATGATTTGAGACATTAGATAGTTGGGGTTATATGATCTTATGAAGGATTTAGTTGAATCTCACGGCAGCATTGTGGCGGTGATAGCGTATGTGCATTATGAGTTATTGTTTGTCTTGATCCTTGGCTTTGAGCCAAGTGGGGGAGTCTGTAAATGATAAGTTGATTTCACGATTATGTATTGTATTGGTTTTGATTCGAGGTATATTGGTGAACCAGTTATGACCTGCAGAGGCGGAGTCTGGAAATGACTCGAGTAATGGAAATTCTTCGATACAGGTTGTAATGTACTTTATGGGTAAATGGATTATATTGAATGATTGAGTGGTAGTTGTAAAAGATGTAGTGTGTGCAGTGTATGAATTTTCTTGTTGCTTCAAGTGAGTGGATTACTTTCCTAGTATGTTAGTGTGTAAATGGGTCAGGTTGTTCGGTCTGTTTGATCAGTTCAATTGAGGTTTTCTAGAGTGGATATCCCTCGAGAATGGGTCTGGTAGATTCGAGGTTGGATGTAACAATTGGTAATCTTCAGGATGTACACTTCGCTAGAAACTGAGGTCTATACTGGAGGGTGTTAAGACTTGTGGCATTTCTACGTTACCATGGATTCTACATATCAATATCAGGAAAGTGAAGGCAATGGATTTAGTTTTGCAAGAAGTCTCTTCAGGCTAAATAGTTCTAATGTGGTGCTTTGGGATAATTGAGAGAGTATTCAGCGGCTTATGAGCCTAAGACGGTCTATTTTATGCTCGGGTTCCGTGTGGTGACTCTAGATTGAGAATTGTGGTATTAGGGCAAGAGGAGGTATCAATTCGAAGGTGATTCAGAAGGCACTTTAATGAATAGGACAACTTGGTAGTAGGTCGGATCGGCATGATAAGGGGTATGGTTAGTTCTTTGGGTGTTTATAAGGTAATGAGTTGTTACAGGTGTTTCTTAGCAATTCTCTTGGAGTTTGGTGGCATGCTTAGCTTGGTTGAGTTAGAAGGACTCAGTCCTGACGGTTTGGTGTTGTACAAATGGGATTTGTAGAGTTCTTGATGGTTTCTACCACAGTTAGAGATGTATATTTCTACTGGCGTGAGGGCCATGTGATGTATAGTGATTTTGCTTCTAGATGGGATCAAATGAAAAGTTCTTGGCTAGTTGGGTACATAGTTGTTTGTGGTTAGTAAGGGAGCATGAAGTTCTCATATTTATCATAGTATTGCATGGCGTGTGCGGTATTTTGTGTATAGTGGAGAGTGGCATATGTGAGGTCACGGTTCAGTTCTGGAAGGAAGGTCAGAACTGGCAGTTTCAGATGATTAGGTAAAGGATACCACTATTGGGTGGCTGGATGAGAGTATACATTCATAAAGGACAATGTGTTTAAGGCAATGTGTTTGAATAAGGATGCTTCATTTTTACGACGCTCTCTTGTTGGATCGACTGCTGATATTCAAGGTTTCTTGGTGACACATAGGAATTATGGGGGTATCCCTTGTGTAATGATTGAGTATTGGAGACAAGTTATATTTTCGAGTGGTGCAGCTGGGATCAGATTTGGTAATTGGTACGTTTTATGGATTCCGAGACTGGGAGTTCTCAGGAACAGGTTATTTTGTGGTTGTAGACCGTGAAGATGCGAGAAAATCTAGTCAGGTGTTAGTATATGCCATGTCTCGGCCATTATGAACTTTCGGAGAGAAATAGTACTTAGAGTTATTGGTAGGCCAGTGTGGGTGTGTGTTCTGCACTGAGTCGGAATTGTTTACTCCGATATGCTATTATTGAGGGATGCATCATTCGATTGTCATTAAGCTTATTTGTGTATTTGAGTGATTTATGAGTTACCTTTCAGTGTTTCGAGGAGTTGCGATCGTTGGTTATATGTGCATAGGGTGCGGTTCCATCGGTGCTGTATAGCGATATATAAGTAAGGTAAGTAATTAGGTGTTGTAGGATTGAGACGTGTTGGTTATGTTCTTTCTGGTTTGGGAGGCATGGTATCGTCCGATTTCCCCGTGGTTATGTCAATGCACTTTGAGTACTTGATGTCGAATTTCGTATGTTTATTGATTTTGAGCAAGGTGGATTGGGGTATTTCATGTGGTCCAGCTGTTGGATGGGATCACGCCTTGTAGCGGAGTTAAGTGGAGGTATGATCCTTGGTGTCAAATTCGCGTGTTATGGTTTCACGATGTATACCAGACTTTTAGCATGATGCGGTATGGTAAGTGTTAGTGGCAGGATAGTCCTCTCGTGTGAGTCTTCTTTATTTTATAAATTGAGCTTTTGGGATGTTGTTATTGAGTGCACGAGTTACACAAGTTATGGCTTTGAATGGTATAGTGCTATTGATGTTGATCAGATGAATGGTTACTAGTTTCTGCGTGTTCCTTTCATCATTGGCAGTATATGAAAGGGTTAGAACGAGGCTTTGCTTGATAAGAGGTTATTTACCGGTATTAGGTTGTTATAAGCAACTATTGTGATTAGGAGTTATCTCCACGAGTGCTTGAGTCATGCAGTGGATCATGGTATTTCATCTTGGGTTACGGATATGACTTGTTACAGTGTGCTCAGACTTATTCAGTTTATAGTTGTGGGATTTTGATCTTGTAAATTGATTCAGAAGTGAAAATGTAGTTCTAAGGTTTAGGGGTCAAGATTGGACTTTGAAATTTCAATTGTGTTGTGCTATTAGACCTATATGGGTCAGGGTGACGTGGAATCATCTCCGAATAGGTGCATGGTAGGTTAGGAGTGTGTTCGGAATATTTTTGTGACGTCCGGTGTAGAATTAGGCTTGAATTGGCGAAAGTTGGAAATTTAGAAGTTCTTAGGCTTGAATTCGACGTAGATCTGGTGTTTTGGTGTTGTTTTGGGTGTTCCGAAGGTTCGAATAAATTCGAGTTATGTAATGGGAATTGTTAGAATGTTCGTATGGGGTCCCGAGGAGCTCGGGTGAGTTTTGGATAGGTTTGGGCTGCGTTGTGCTCGTTTTTCTTATGCTGCAACGTCGTTTCTTCAAGCATAAATGATACCATATTGAACAAATGAGCTCCGATTATTGTTTTGAATGAAGCATTAGATCTGTATCGTAATTACGGACCCGTAGCAAAAAGAATCATCGAATTTGGACATCGTATGAGGATTTTATGGCCATTTTACCAAGGTTGCCAGATTTTTCAGGTTAATTACGAAATTACCACTGGCGGTGTATTAAAAATCTGCACTATTTGCAAATCTTAAAACCTACATATCTCCTTCATTATAAGGTCAAATTGAGAGATTCAAAATCCTAAATTGATTAGAATTTCACTGAATCCATTGGAAGCATAAAACGCGAGTTTCGAAATTGTTTGACACAAGAATCGAGGCATAGTAGCTGAAGAAAAATATACTAAAAAGGGTTTATTCTTTCGGTCATATCTTGAGTTGGGAAGCTCGGATTTGGGCGATTTTGGAGGTGAGTTTCACCATATGGATTGGGATCTGGAGCACTCGGAAGTTGATTCGAGAGAAAAGCGTGTTGCGGAATAGTTTTTCGGGCTAGTTTAAGGTAAGTAATATCTTTAAATCCTGTCATGAGGGTATGAAACCCCGGACTTTACATCCTTTCACGGATTTGGAGTGACGCACACACTGGATGACGAGTGTGGGGCGTGCACGAATTGGAAATTTGAAAAAATGTACCTTTTAGGCAACAATTGAGTTGCGAAACTGCTTTTAAAGCATATGGTTATTAGTATTACTATGTTTTGTTATACTTGGGTTGTAATCCATGTATGGGTACTAGTGCCGATCTGTTTTAACCCCTTGGGGCTATTTTACTGATATTCTCACTACTTTGAAACTATGATTTTACACTCAGTCTTTCTTGTGAAATTGTTGACACGTCTATTTGATGATATTATTGTTCCTTGAAATGAAATACTATTTTGGGTCGAGAACCCCGTTTTATTCATGGCCCGAGTGGCATGCTGAGAGTGTCTGACTAAGTGAGGCCGAGGGCCAATGTTGTGAGGATGTTATGATATGAGAGAGGCCGAGTGTCTGAGAGTGATTTATGCCATGATGTGGCTTGTTTATAGAGCTTGGGCTGTAGGAGCCCCTCCAGAGTCCGTACACATACCTAGTGAGCGCAGGTACCTACTGATTGCGAGTGCCGAGGGATGAGTGATTGGGAGGCATGAGTGACAATGAGGTTTCCCGCGGGGCTGATACTAAGTGATGGTGAGGTGCTAAAGGAAATTGTTACGAGTGATGATTATGGCCCGAGGAGCAGTTCTATGACGATATTTTACTGAGTTTTGACTATGATTCACTTCATTTTTCAAACTGATATTACTAAGAGTTTTACTGAGAAATGTTGGAAAAATATACTTGTTCAAAGGTTTTTATGGAAACTGGTTTTCGAACTTATGTATACTGTATTGAAACTTGATGTTTTACTGTTTTGTGGATTGGTGTTTTGTGCTGTGTGTTTCATATACTTCAGACTGTGATTTATTTTCATTACTGCTGAGTTGGAGTACGCATCATTACTCCTTGTACCTCTGTGTACAGGTCCAGGTACTGGTACTGAGCGGTAGCCATTTGAGTCTGTACGGCGCTTGCATTTGGGATATCGAAGTAGCTGTCGAGCATCCACAATATCTCTATTTCCCTTTCCTATTTTGTACTTAGTTCTTCATTATGAAGATTATGTCTTATGATAGTAGTATTCTTAGTAGTACTCTTAGATGCTCATGACATGTTGACTCCGGGTCATGGGGACAGTTGTAGACTGTTAGCTTAATTGTTTTGTTTAAAGATTTCGAAATTTATATGCGTATTATGAATCGTTGAAAATAAATTGAGATATTTGAAAAGAAAAATGTGAAAATTTTGAGTGTTGGCTAGCCTAGTTCCACGATAGGCGCCACTACGGCCGGTTAGGATTTGGGGTCGTGACATATACAGTAATTATTATGGAAAGCAGTACCTAATAGAGTAAACTTGTGGCATTACAGGCTACAGCTACAGCTAACGACTTTGGTCCTTTTGGATCGTACAGTATTGCCCTTCAGTAGTGAAGGAAGTACGTTGTACGTAGTATATGGGCTTCAACAACAATTGGCTTGGAGAAAGTGATTTTTACGCAAACAGCCGTTTATATTTATTTTATTATTTATTATTTTTAGCAATATAAATAATTTATATATTAATTATACATAATTATATTTATATAATACATAATTATGCATATATATACCTCCATCGACTATTTTTATTTGGGTTAATTCTTCCTGGAGAAAACTACAAAGTGGGAGGTGTGCAAATACTCATATTTTGAGGTGATAATAGCATGGGTTAGCCAGTTTTCGAACAGATAATCGAAAAATAGCTAGCGTTTGCAAAATTATTGAAAATAGCCTCTATTTTATGCGTAGATATAATTTGGATAAAAATAAACTAGCTGAACCACGGAAAGTTCCAGCATAATATGTAGATTTTGGAGCTCCTGCGTATAAATTTTCAAGTTCCGGCATATTATGTAGGAGCTGCAGCACATTATGCTGGAATTTCATATGTAAAAAATTCAAACTTCAACATATTATGCTAACAATTTTTCGTATTTTTAAGGGTTTTTTTTTCAGATTTTATCTTTACACGAAAAGGTGACTGAATTTCAATTACTTTTGAAACTATGACTATTTTTCAATAACTAATCGTAAATCTAGCTATTTCTGAATTTACCCCGATTTTGTGACCATTCTTTAAGTTGTTCTTTAAGTTTAATTATGTTTTTGTTTGCAAAGTTATCTTATGTCGATTTTATAGGCAAATTGATCACTAAAGTCTTGATTAATTAAAATTTCAGCTAAACAAGGAATAAGTAAGGTCAAAAGTATACCTATCTAAAGAAAATTGCAAAGGGAGCTAACATAGACCTGGAAACATCTTTTTCTATGTCAATTCTATTGGCATTTTGATCAAAATCTGAAAATATAGTCTAAAGCTGAAAATTCCCAGAAAAAGAAGAAAGGGGAAGGAAGAAAGTAACGAAGAAATTTTTTTCAACTACGTAAATAATTTCATTATTTCCGGAATTCAATTCAATTAGAGTTTAATTTTTGGATAGAATAGTATAATTAAAGACCTTACATTATTATATTATCAATTTTGACGTCAACAGAGGATTAACAAATATTGAATGTGATTTAACTATTTTTGTAAAGGAGTCTCAATATGAAAAGGGACATGTTTTATGTTAATTTAACTGTATATAGATTAATATGGCTTAGTAATGTGCCCTCTTATTATTAACCTTTTTCTTTTTGGCTCTTTTCCGAAACTAACACTTCAAATCGTGTAGACAATTAAGAATGAAAAATAAAAGTAGACAATAACATATTTAGGAATGTCTTCATGACGTTCGACACAATCAATATTTTTCTTTTACGGACTAATATGAAGTCCCTGAGATGGCAACTGCTTATATGTATTTTAATGGTGGTTTTGTTGAAGCTCTTTATTTGTGGTTCTTTTTATGATGTTGTTGGATAAATTCTAACCCTGCAATAATAGAGTTGATCCATAATAACTGGAATTTTCATAACAATTAATATTTTAAGCTGGTATTTTATTGACTCTAACATTAGATAAAGCTAATAAGATATATTGGTCGTAATAAGTGGCGGACACAGAATTTTGTGTAAACGGGTTCAATCTTAGAAGTACAAAATTTTAGACGTAAAATGGTAATTTTCAAGTGGGTTAAAATAAAATAATATTTATATAAAGTATACATTGTTTTAATCGTAATTTATACATATACACAGTATTATTTTTTGGTAAAACGAGTTCAATTGAACCAGCTTGACACCACATGCATCCGCTATTAATCGCAACTAAGCATAGGACATGCAAACACACTATCCTCCACCGACCTCACGGTACCGCTAAAAAGAGTTTGAAAAGGTTTATATCAGTTTGACACTTGCATAAAACCAAAGTTTGATTGGTTACCTTGGTTTTCAAAGATGTGTTTTTACATCTATTACCCATATTCCTCAAGTACTATCGACAGAAGTCACATCACTCAGCTGCAGTGGAATCTGGTTAATTGTTAGTTTATTTTCTTTTTTATTTTATCCGTTTTAGTTTGTGTGAATCTATTTTTTTTTTATCTGTTTAAAAAAGAATAATTCCTTTTTAAATTTAGAAACAAGTTAGTTTGTTATTTTATTATTTTTGTAGTCTTGTAGTGTTTTTCTTAATATTTACTACTTTTATTCTGTAATTTTGTCGAATTCAATGCTAAGTGGATACTAATTCACAAACCTCTTCAAATGGATAACTGATGTTTAATCATTTGGATTTATAAACTACAATAGTCTTCCAATAATTTAATAGTAGTACTTTTATATATATATATATATATATATATATATATATATATATATATATATATATATATATATATATATATATATATGAGTAGAGTAGTACGGGACCACAACAACAAAAGTGAATCAATTGTGGGATTGGTGATACCTTAAATTATGCAATATTCAAATTTCCACGTCAAAGAAGGAGCTCCATGCATACAAATACATGCAACCATTCTTCACTTACAAACACAATATGGAAAGATTTTCAACCTACATACATTGATGTGAAAAGATATTTAGTTTATAACATGTCTTAGCTTTTATCTGTTGGGGGAGGTATAACAGTGACGGAGCCGAGAACTTCATTAAGGCAGTCAAAATATAAAGAAATAAACTCACCAAGAAATTAACGGATGTCATTATATTGTATATATACACATTTTAAAAAACAAATACTAAGTTAAAGAGTATAATTTTCTGACGAAGAGGTGTTGAGTGTATGTAGCTCTGCCACTTAGGTATAACATGCTTTAATTTATTTGTTCCACAATTACGTATTTTATGTTTACTAAAGGTGCCTTTATTAAATGTTACCTATAAAGTATCTATTAAATTAAATGATCACTATCAGTGGCGAAACTAGAAATATTTTTAAGGGTGTTCAAGCTTGAAAGAAGTAATAAAAAAATTCCAATAAAGGGTGTTCAATATATGTTTTCTGCATCTAAAATCAATATTTTACTTGTATACACAGTGTAACTTTTGTAAAATTTTGGTGAAGAATGGTCAATTGACCACCCTTCGCATAATGTGGCTTCACCCCTGATCACCATATATATATATGTATATATAAATGATAAAGTATTAAACTCATGCATATAGGCGCACAATTTACAACAAGAAAAACTAGAAAGAGTGCAGTGTTAAAAAAGGCATCAAAGCGTGAAAAATTACTAGTATATGATTAAAGAGATATTACTAGGGGCATAGGTACATAGGGTCAAGGGTGATCACTCTTTACCAAAAAATTATACTACGTATAAGGTAAAATATTATTTGTTATTGGTTAAAAATAGATTTTGAACACCCTTGATCTATTTGAAGGCAATTCGTCGGTATTTTACGATGCATATATATATTTTTTTTTCATACAAACTTAAAAACAAAATTCAAATAAGTGTTTATGTCATATTTCTGCTTCAACTTGAATTTTTTTTTTTAAAAGTACATGTTTTCACTTTTTTTTCACAAATCTTCAACTTTTTATCCAGGTCCAAGCACAAATAATATTCAGTTCATCCCTTAGCCTTGCAGAGTCCATAACATTGGATACCCAACCGAATTTAATTATACAAGAACCATGCATGCCAACTTAATTTTGGTTAGAGCATTTGATTGGTCACACAATTTAAAATGTCATTGTCTGCGATTAATAATGGAGTAAATATGCAAGTACAGTTTTTCAGGTTTGGATTAACCTAACAATATGCAACTTGGTTAATTAACAACTGTTTTTCACATACAGTATAAGATTAACATCAAAATAAATAATAACAACGACAACAAGTACCCAGTAGGATCTTACCCGAAGGGATAGAGAGAATGTTTCCGGGAGACCCTCGGTTCAAAACCAACAGATCCGTAACCCATTTATATGTTGTTCAACTTCAACACATTACCAGCAAGTCTAACAAAAGAGCAATAATAGTATTACAATTATGAAAATAGCTAAGATATTGCTCATTAAAAACTAAAATTTCAAATAACTACTCATCCTTCATCTGCACGAACTTTCCTTCAATCTTTGTCACAGAAGGAATACAGCTACCAAAGTCTTCAACTGATCCCACAAACTTTCCATTGACAAAGTTTGCACCAACAATCCCACCATTGATCTGTTGCAAAAGTAAGTCACGGTTGTTAGAACATAAAAAATAGTTGTAAAAGAAAAAGAAAAAACTACTACTAATTAGTATTAAATTATAAGAGTAAACTAATTACTGTTTCAATCATCCAGCCTCCATTGAAGTTATATTCTTCAGGAACAAGCCCCTCACACTCAAACACCATTAGAGGTGCCCAAACCTTCCTCTCAGCGTGTAAAACAGTAATTAAAAGCAGTCCCAGAACCAGGAATCAACCACACAAAACCTTCCCGGGAACAAAGCTTGCACTGTAGAGGGGGGGAAAAAAATTTGTTAATGGCAAACAACTTTAAAATCATAAATAACTTAATTATATCTGTATTTTACCTTCAACTTCAGGTTATAAATCTTTCCCTTATACTTGAGCTTCTCATCCAGATAAGCACGCTGCTCCCCAGTTATCTCACCACAATTGCCACACTTATTTCATCTAAAAGTGGAATAGAATACAAAAGAGAAAATGGGAAGACCAAGTGAACTCTCTGCTGAAATCTTATCAAGTAGTATAAGAAAAGGAAATAGCTAGAACGAGAAAGAGATTAAAACATATATAGGAAAGAGCGCTAACCTTGAAAAGGTAACCCATTTCCTCATTGTCTACTCCTTTGTTTGGAGCCAAAGACTTAACATTCTCCATCTTGGCAAAAATTTCAAGCTGAAACTTTAGAGTCATCTTGAAGACAACAGGAATTGATTTGAGCTGAAAATGAAACTAATATGGTGACTGAAGGGTCTTTATATATATAGGTAGTGTGTGGGTTGTTCTGGGTTAAAGGGCCTACTTAACAGGTGAGAATAGACAGTGAAAAGGAAACATTCTGAGGCGCGTGAGACAAAGTTTGTTTTAGCCAGGGGACTGCGCACAACGGAATTGACGGGATAATGGTGTCCGATTTACCCAGTGGGCCCCATTATATCTCTTACCCAAACTCTAATTAAATTTTTGTTGCTTATCTTTACTCTTTTATTTAAACTTATTTTAATTTGAAGTGTAAATTATGTGCCCCTTTGGTCATAAAATTTGATGGAAGATTTTTTAAAATTTTTTTTTTAAATTATTGTTTGTTTATAAAAATTTTAATTTTTACTTGAAGAAGCACTTTGGAATTTTTGAATATTTGGAAAAAATGTAAAAAAAGGTATTTTTAAAAAATTTCACTCAAAAAACTTTAAAAACAACTCAAACTAAAATTATGTCCGAACATAACTCTAAATCAAATATCATTCTCACTTGAAAAAAGATTTCACCAATTTTTCAAATTTTACAATTCTTATTTTCAAACGCCTACTAAGATTTTTACAATATGAAGGGATATTCCCGTTTTTGAAACTACACGAATATGATTTGGATTACATTTAAAATAAGCGAATGCATTTTCTTGCATGAAAAGATGCATATATTCTTAAAAGGAGTAAAAATAAGATCCAACATAATTAGTGATTATTAATTTTTTATAACTATCATATACAAAATTATTTTCTATAGCTACTATTCAGTTATTACGGTAGTGTATTCGTTGTATTCGCGATGCTTCATTAATGAATACAACAACAAAAGCGCTTAAAATCATGATAGTCCAGTTGTACGTGCATGTATTCACATGTATTCGCGTCATGTATTCATGAATACAGCAGCAAGAAGCGCCTAAAATCAGGGTACTTCAGCTATACGCATGTGTATTCACATGTATTCATTGTTGTATTCACGAATACATCAGTAAAAAGCATAAAAAATCGGGCATTCTAGCTGTATGCGCATGTATTCACATTTATTCGCGCCCTGTATTCATACGTACAATAACGTCAATCACCTTAAAAATAAGAATGTTCAGCTGTCTAAGAAAGAGGAAAAACATAAATAGCATATTTCATGTCTCAATGGTAATATATACCTTAAACTTATTTGGCTATAAAATATAAATGGTAGTTATAGAAAATAATATTTAAAAATAATTTTAATTTATACTCCCTACGGTTCACAATAATTGACCAGTTTACTTTTTCATTTTGGTTCAAAATAAGTGTCCATTTATATAATCAAGAAAAAATTCAATTTGTTTTTACAAAATAACCCTTATATACATATCCTTAAAAGATTTTCTTACTCCTCACATTAAATAGTTAGTTAGGGGTAGTTTAGTCATAATAGATATTTTTGTATAGAATTTAGCATTTTCTTAATACGCGTGCTAAAAGCAAATTGATCACTTATTGTGAATCGAAGAGATTAATAATAAAATGTATACATTTGTTACGGGAGGTAAAATTTCTATAAACTATTACAAGCTATAATTGGTCGAGTTGGTACAGTTCCCTTTAAGTCTTAGTGAAAAATAAACAAAACATTTAAAGAAGGAAAATCCAAAAAGAATACGGGGGTTTAAAGTTCAAATAAAAAAGCTTTTAACTAGATTGGAGTAAATATGACCTAAGGAGGTCTCTACCTACAAAGCTATCATCATACTAACAAGTATAGGAAAAAGAAAGAGAAATCGTACAATGTTTTACACAGGAATCAAGTATTTTATATTTTAATACCAGTCAAATATAATCATAATTAATAATATAGATAATGACATTTTAAATTGTGTGACCAATCAAATGAAAATGTTTAGTTTTGAGATTAATCCGATAGGATAGTAGGGGCACAGGCCCCATTATTGCATGTACAATTATTTCTTTGCAAAGTAGTAATACCTTAACCTTTTAACGCGTGTAAAAATGAAACTCCATTAACTACTATTCTAAATACAACATAAATAAGAATAAGAATATATATTAGTTTTGAATATAATTTTCATTTCTCTTATATATTCAATGTACTCTTTGCTATATAATTTTATATAAGAATATATTAAAGTTTTAAGGGGTAACGAATAATAGAATTTCCTTTTTTTTTTTTTTTTTTTTTTTTTTTTTTTTTTTTTTTGTACATGGTGAGATTCTGAATATAATGGTTAAACATTTAAGTGAATTGTGTTTGTTATATAGGATCGACGATTTTATAAATAAAATTAACAACAAACTAAAATTCCATAAAAAATATTACTTGTCAAAGTAATTAGTAATATATACTTGAAAATATATAAAACCTCTTGGTAGAAGAAATTAAAGTTGTTTTTTTTTTCATCAGGGTGCGGGATAATGGTCAACACTTATTTTCAATGACGACATTGGTCAATTAAGAATTTCCCAATTGACATAACGACAATGTATAAGATATCGATTGACTTAATTAGCAGTCTTATTTAGCATATTTTTAGGGTGATAATTATTTTTATAGAATAAAATTAATTGTAAAACGATTATCAACTTCCTAATTAAACTTTGATTATGAGTATTAACTATTCCAAGGTAAGAAACAAGCACGTAAGAAAAGATTACCTAGGTAACAAACAAGAACGAAAAGCAATGCAGTCTGCCAACTACTAATATTTCTTATGTATAGGTACTAGGCAGGTACCATGGGCAGGCATAGTGATCACGCTTAATTATGTCTTATAACAAGATTAAGTCAGCGCTGTAAATATGATCTGAGTAGTTAGTCCAGAGTCAAATCTCATAAGAAATTAACCTATCAATTGTTATTGTTAGAGTACTAGATTCTCAATAATCAATTTTCCCAAAAGTTATGAATATTACTTTCCGATATTTTTACTACTACAGCTGAACTAAAATAATAAAACTAAAGATTAACTACTTTTGAGGTGTAAACAAATGCGATAAAGGTTTAAGGTTATGGTTTCCCCCGTTAATGAAATCCATTCTTGTATGTTTCCTATAGTTTTGCTTTAGTTATCTCTATCAATCATGAACACTCCAACTATCATAAATCTCTCTCAAGTAATTATGATAATCTACTAGACGCACTCTCTCAAGTTACGCTAGCTAAATTGCATTACAGTTCACTTTAGATTGCACCCAAGGTATCATTATCTCTACTCCGACCTTTAAACCCTCGGTTGTGGATCTCCCTTATACTCCGGGAGTGATATTGTTTAACAATTACCTAAATATGCACTCTCTCTCAAGTAGATACATACTAAATAGGAACAACTAATTGAGGGTCCTTCAATCAACTACAAAAAGAACGTAGTTGAACAAATAGAGATTGAAAACCAAACAAAACTATATTATTATACCAACAAGGTCATCCTGAACGGGTTCCACCAAAATCTTAGATTAAAGAAGTTAGCTACCCATGCTCAAACACAATAAAAACTCAAGGAATTCATAATTCTCAAAATAAAGATAAGAAAGAGAATAGAAAAACTCTAATTATTGTTTATTTTCTCACAATTGTTCTTGCCTCCTATTTGAGTCTAAAAATAAGCTAGATGGTCTCTTGGGCGAGTTTATAATGTTTAAATAGGTTTAGGCAAATTATTCCCGTGTTTTGCACTTTGGTCCTTCAGTTTTTCTGGCTTTTCAGCATTCGCCCGCGGCCGCGGCAGGAATGCGGCGCGACCGTAGTAGATTACACACATTCTGAATCTCGCTGTCTTGCCCACCGCGGTCGACCGATGTCGCGGTCGCGGTCGCGGTGGGCTCCTTTCCAGCACTCTTCGGTTTTTTTCTTGTTCTTTTCTCACGGGTTCTTCTCGATTGGCCTTAAACTCACTTATTTGACTCCAAAACGCACCAAAGTATCTCCTATCATAGATTATATCCTGCAAAGCATAAAAACACTGATCAGAGCATTTTGTTATCATTATTTGCATTTAAAACACATTGAAGTATGGTTCATTAAGGGTGAAAATATAGTCTAATTCACCTACTATCAACACCCCATACTTAAACCGTTGCTCGTCCTCGAGCAACAAAACCACACTCTACAGGCCTAATCTTCTCAAGCATTTCCCTACAGTGTCACACCACGAACATTTTACAAGCATTGTACCTAGCCGTGTAACATCTATGCCTCAAGCGGTGACTCTCACATGCCATGTCATATTCTTACTTCCTCAAAGTACTCTACACAGAGGTCAAGACTTACCTTTCCGTCATAAATCACATTCCCTCATATCACACAATCGAGAGTAGTTCCACAAGAGTAATATTAAGAACAAGTAGGAACTTAAAGTAGAAATAATTCACTCACTCTCGGAAAGAACATTCATATGCCACAAAGATACGCCATAAGTTTGCCCGTAGTGTAATACTCTACTAATCGAGTCCATTCAGTTTAAGATCAATTAGGTCTTCATTTGGTTGTAGTGTAGGCTAAGGGACGAGTATGATATCTTTAGATATAGTGACTAACCTCTCTAAGCACTTTTAATACAACTACTGTAGCTTTCAGCCCATTCTTATGTTTGGCCAGAATTTCAACCACTCTCTTTAGTTTACCCCAAATTTTATTAGGTGCACTTTTTTCTTCAACTCACCACCCATCAAGGACTGTATTTATTCATTGTCCTTCTTTCTTCCTATTTTTTTTTCATTTTTTTTCAGTGGTGTTCATTCTCTTATGCTTCGCACCATTCTTCCTATTTCGTTGATTCCAGTCAAAAACCAGACCACCACCCCACACTTAGACTTTTACATATTTTTTACAATTCAAGTGCTTATAGGAGGTATAGGGTTCAAACAGTCAGGCTATTCAAACAATTGGGTATGGTTTGTAATGTGGTTGCCAATAAAACAGGCTTATAAGCTCAAAGGGGTTAACTACGGTGAATTGCAATCAGGTGGATACATATTTATGTCTGGCCTAACACAGAAATGCCTATATCACTTCTAAGACTAAACAAACTACTATTTCACTTTGCACACACAGAGGGCAAGTTCTAGGTATCAAATGTGGACATAGAGTACAATGCAAAATAACTTACACACACATGGCACATAATTCATTCCAGATTGATTCATCAAAACACTCCACTAAGCATTCAAGTTAGTTACAACATGCAAAATTAAGGCATCTACAAGAGTCAACAATTTAGCCTAAGTGTCACACCCTAAGGTCTTTGGTGTTCGGGTGTAACACACTAAGGGATGCATTTTTTCCATTCAGCTCCTTGCCCAAAAGAAACCTAACAACGAAAAAAATAAAAAGAAAATTAACTATACCTGGTTCAAGCTAAACCGTTGGAAAAGAACCGTGGTAAAAAGAAAAACCAAGGTGGAGTTACTAAACTACCTAAAAAGAAAAAAAATAAAAAATAAAAAAAATCTTTTTGGTGTTTTCTTTTGGACTAACTTCCCTCAAGAACAGGTCCATCGTCGGGCAAAGTCCGCAATTTTTTTCTTTTAAATTCGACTCAATACCCTCAAGAGACCCGTCAAAAGGTGTCCGTCTTTGCGCCAAGTCAAAACTAATTAAATAAAAACAAATTCAATGATCAACATTCAAACAAACTAAAAGTACCAACATATACAACAACAAACTTATCCCCACCCTACACTTAAAAATTGGCATGTCCCCATGTCAACAACAACAAAGTATAGTGAGGTAAGGAACTTCCCTGGTGATTAGTCGTCATCAAAGACGGTGTCCGGGTCAAGGTTACATGCACACCCTAACGAACGAAACCAAGACATTATCCGCTTCTCGGACTTTGCATTTTGGGTGGACATAACATCCATTCTGGTCCAACGAAGTACGAAGGCCAGCCATATCGTCCTCCCATGTAGACAGCCTGGTGCTCCGCCGAGGTTGAGAGGGACCCGCCTCATCATGTGATGGCCTAGGCAGTGCAACATCAGGTACAATCTTATCCTCGTCATCAACAGCAAGAGGGACCGGCTACTCTTTGCCCATTGATATTTTGCTAGCTTTGAACGGTGCCTTCTTCGCCAGTTTTCCATCAAGGAGGCGATTCTTAGGGACCTTGGCTATTCGGCACAACCTGGTGACTAGTGAAGGGAAGTATAACCCTTTCACTATCTCAGGCGATCGGATGAACGTTTCATCATGAAGCACCTGGGCTACATCGAAGTCAAGCCGGTTGACAAAACACCAAACCATCACCGCACGAGTGGGATTGACATCAGTGGTATTTCTAGAGGGCAGCATGCGGTTACAAATAATGGTGAACCAACATTTGGCCTCCCAAGTGAAAGAATTGGAGTTTAGCGTAATACCATGTTTGACCCATGTGGGTTCCCCTCCCGCACAGATTGTCCACACAAGCATGGTCCGATTGACCGGTGGTTGCTGATGGAGTTGGTAGTGATCAATATCCCCAGAGAAGGTTGGAATCTAGTAAGCTCGGCATATGGCCTCCAGTGAGGCGTTCAACTTTATTTTCCGGACAGTGAACACCTGGTTCACATGTTCCGGGAAATTCACGTAGAATTCCCGGACCATCATAATGTTTGCCTCCTCAGGTTTGTCGAAGAAGACCTCTAACTGGCGTCTCCTTATTTCAGCGAACATTTCCGGGCATTCATACTGCAGTGCTGCCCTGTCAACCGGAACTTCGTGGACCATTTTTCGGGCAGACTTTGCATTAAATCTATCCTCAGCATCTTTTGAGACAAACCGGGCGGAGTCAAACTGGCTAGCGCTCGCCGAGGTTCTTCTTTTTCGTGAGTGAGACATGGTACCTGTTACAACAAGGATTATTGTCAGAGAGTGATCAATTAGTGTGCCTATCGGGTGGTTACTCAGACTTCACCACCATGACGGTCACAATACCAATTATTTGCTCAATGGGGCAATTTTACAAACACCGAGTGGGCATAATTCGTAACAAGCATATATTGTCCTCATATGGAATAGGTCCTCCCTAATTTCAACCACAAACAAGTACCAATTTCACTCCAACTACTCAAAATTTCCCCTACCATCGTCAATCATAACACCAAATACCCTACATCAATTCCATAGAGAAAAAGACCCACAAAAACTAGCCTGGAGATGGTGAATAATCACCATTACACTACAATACAACAAGAATCTACAAGAAAATAAAAAAATAAATAAAAAGAGAAGAGAAGGGGAGAGACTTACTTGATCAGGGATGTGGATGAGAGCAGTGGGTGGACAACAATGGAGGTTTAGAGATAGAGAAGCGTGAGTTGGGAAAGAAGAAGAGGGAGAAAATCAAGGGGAAGATGGGGGGGGGCATGAGGGCTGGGAAGAGGGAGATAGGAGAGAGGAGAGGGAAATTAGGGATTTATTTTGTTTTAGAATAATGGAAAAGTGGGGGAGGTGGGGATAAGGGGGTAAGTTATTAGAATAATGGGGGAAAAATTAAAAATAGAATAAAAAATAAAAAAAATAAAAAAATATCAGAAAAAACTTACCTGGGAGGGCAGACGACTCGCCGCGGTCGACCGCGGTTGCGGCTAAGGCAAGGGTGAGAGATTCAGAGAGTTTGCACTTTGTCGCGGTTCTCCGCAATCGCGGTGAGATTCAGAGAGTGCTAGTTTTTCCGCGGTCCATCCGTGGTCGCTGTAACGAACATGCGTCAAACTTCAGAGAGGGCCACTTTCACTGCGGTCGTGCCGCGGTTCTTCCGCGGCCGCGGTGATTGAGGTTCGACTTGAATTGTGTTTTTCTCCCACTTTTACCTTACCAGATTCTTGTCTTGCCTTTGTCTTTGTGCCACATGCCTCCAAGCTTTCCCTACATACTCGTTAATGGGTTAGTTGCAGATACATCTACACACACACAAAAGAGAAATAAACTAAAAATCATGGGTTGCCTCCCATGCAGCGCTTGATTTTACGTCGCAGCACGACGAATACAACAATCAATGGGTTGCCTCCCATGAAGCGCCTGATTTAATGTCGTGGAGCGACGTAGAATGAGCACATTTAAGGCTAGCTCAACCTCTGAGGTTCAAAAAGATGCACCACAGACAACTCGTTGGTCTCATTAATCCCCACATACAGTTTTAATCTATGTCCATTAACCTTGAAGGCGTTGGACCCATCTTCAGTAGCAATCTCCACAGCACCAGAGGGAAACACTTCGACCACTCTGAATGGTCCAGACCATCTGGACTTAAGCTTACCCGAAAATAATCTCAGTCTTGAATTATAGAGCAATACTTTATCTCCGGGTTTGAAGTTGCGGTCCACAATGTTTTTGTCGTGTAACCTCTTTATTCTCTCTTCATATAGCCTTCTGCTTTCAAATGCTTGATACCTGACTTCCAATTCATACAGCCCCGTGACTCGACTTTCACCCGCAGCATCAAGATCCATGTTCAACTGTTTCAGTGCCCACCAAGCTAAATGTTCCAGCTCTACAGGCAAGTGACAGGCCTTTCCAAACACCAATTTGTATGGATACATACCAATTGGCGTTTTAAATGCAGTTCTATAGGCCTAGAGTGCGTCATCAAGATTTTTTGCCCAATCAGTTCTTGTGGCATTTACTATTTTGGACAGCACACTCTTGATTTCACAGTTTGATACCTCAACCTGCCTACTCGCCTGAGGGTGATAAGGGGTTGCCACCTTGTGGTGCACATCATACTTGGCTAGTAGCTTTTCGAAGACACGATTGCAGAAGTAAGTGCCTTCGTCACTAATAATGGACCTTGGGATCCCAAAACGGGTGAATATGTTTTTCTGCAAGAACCCCACCACCACTCTTGCATCATTGGTAGGGAATGTTGCAGCTTCCACCCATTTGGACATGTAGTCTACAACAACAAGTATGTACTTATTGCCATAGGAGCTGACAAAGGAACCTATGAAGTCAATCCCCCACACATCAAACACCTTAACTTCTTGTATCGGGTTCATGGGCATCTCATGACGGCGGGATATGTTCCCCGTCCTTTCACACTCATTACAGCCCTTCACCCATTGGGGAGTATCTTTGAACACAATTGGCCAGTAAAAGCCGGCCTCTAACACCTTAGCTGCTGTTTGAACTCCTCCAAAATGTCCTCCATACGCTGATGCGTGACAAGCCTGCAAAATAGAAAATTGCTCTATCTCGGAGACACACCTCCGGATCATGTTATCAATACAATTTCTAAACAAGTGAGGTTCATCCCAATACTTATTGCGGCAATCACCATAAAACCTTTTCTTTTGGACAGATGAGAGTTCATAAGGTTCAATACCACTTTCCAGGTAGTTTGCAATATCTGCATACCATGGCACATCCTCCATGCTCGTGGCGAGTAGCTGCTCGTCTGGAAAGGTTTCCAGAAAATCCTTTGCTTCTACTGCATTCTCAGCACCTTCAAGTCGTGACAGGTGGTCAGCGACTTGGTTCTCCGTGCCCTTGCGGTCACAAATATCTAAATCAAACTCTTGCAGCAGCAGTACCCAATGAATTAGGCATGACTTGGATTCTTTCTTCTCAATCAAATATTTGATAGCTACATGATCAGTGTACACAATCACCTTCGACCCGATCAAGTATGATCTGAACTTGTCAAAGGCGAACACTACCGCCAACATATCCTTTTCGGTCACCGTGTAGTTCAGCTGAGCTCCACTCAATGTCCTACTTGCGTATTAGACTAGGTACATTATCTTATCTTTATGCTGACCTAACACGGCTCCCACTGCGTAGTCACTGGCATTGCACATGAGTTCAAACGGTTGCTCCCAGTCGGGGGTAGCAATTATCGGGTCCATGACTAACCGCTTTTTTAGCTCCTCAAAATCCACCCTGCAGTCATTAGAAAACACAAAGGATTTATCCTTTTCAAGCAACTTATAGAGAGGGTTGGATATCTTGGAGAATTCTTTGATGAATCGCCGGTAGAACCCGACATGCCCAAGGAAGCTACGTATAACTTTGACCGATGTGGGTGGTGGAAGCTTTTCAATCACATCTACTTTAGCACGGTCTACCTCAATTCCTTTGCTCGACACCAAGTGCCCCAAGACAATCCCTTCTTGCACCATGAAATGGCACTTCTCCCAGTTAAGCACCAGATTCGTCTCAATGCACCTCTTTTGCACATGGGTTAGATTTGCTAGGCACTCATCAAATGAATTTCCCACCACTGAGAAATCATTCATGAATACCTCCATGATATCTTCAACCATGTCTGTGAATATGGCCATCATGCACCTTTGAAATGTGGCAGGTGCATTGCAGAGGCCGAATATCATCCTTCTGAAGGCAAATATCCAATACGGACATGTGAAAGAGGTCTTTTCCCTGTCTTCTGGGGCGATTAAAATTTGATTGTACCCCGAGTACCCATCCAGGAAACAAAAGTGAGACCACTCTGAATGGTCCAGACCATCTGGACTTGGTCTTACCCGAAAATAATCTCAGTCTTGAATTATAGAGCAATACTTTATCTCCGGGTTTGAAGTTGCAGTCTACAATGTTTTTGTCTTGTAACCTCTCCATTCTCTCTTTATATAGCCTTGTGCTTTCAAATTCTTGATACCTGACTTCCAATTCATGCAGCCCCCTGAATCGACTTTCACCCGCAGCATCAAAATCCATGTTCAACTGTTTCAGCGCCTTCCAAGTTCAATGTTCCAACTCTACAGGCAAGTGACAGGACTTTCCAAACACCAATTCGTATGGAGACATACCAATTGGCATTTTAAATGCAGTTCTATAGGCCCAGAGTGCATCAAGCTTTTCCGCTCAATCAGTTCTTGTGGCGTTTACTATTTTGGTCAGCAAAGTCTTGATTTCACAGTTCGATACCTCAACCTGCCTACTCGTCTGAGGGTGATAAGGGGTTGCCACCTTGTGGCGCACATCATACTTGGCTAGTAGATTTTCGAAGACACGATTGCAGAAGTGAGTGCCTCCGTCACTAATAATGGCCCTTGGGATCCCAAAATGGGTGAATATATTTTTCTTCAAGAACCCCACCACCACTCTTGCATCATTGGTAGGGAATGCTGCAGCTTCCACCCATTTGGACATGTAGTCTACAACAACAAGTATGTACTTATTTCCATAGGATCTGACAAAGGGACCCATGAAGTCAATCCCCCACACATCAAACACCTCCACTTCTTGTATCGGGTTCATGGGCATCTCATGATGGCGTGATATGTTCCTTGTCCTTTGACACTCATTACAGCCCTTCACCCATTAGTGAGCATCTTTGAACACAGTTGGCCAGTAAAAGCCGGCCTCTAACACCTTAGTTGTTGTTTGAACTCCTCCAAAATGTCCTCCATACGCTGATGCATGACTAGCCTGCAAAATAGAAAATTGCTCTATCTCGGGGACACACCTTCAGATCATGTTATCAATACAAATTCTAAACAAGTGAGGTTCATCCCAATAGTAATTGCGGCAATCACCATAAACCTTTTCTTTTGGACAGATGAGAGTTCATAAGGTTCAATACCACTTGCCAGGTAGTTTGCAATATCTGTATACCATGGCACATCCTTCATGCTCGTGACGAGTAGCTGCTCATCTGGAAAGGTTTACAGAATATCCTTTGCTTCTACTGCATTCTCATCACCTTCAAGTCGTGACAGGTTGTCAGCGACTTGGTTCTCCGTGCCCTTGCAGTCACGAATCTCTAAATCAAACTCTTGCAGCAGCAGTACGCAACGAATTAGGCATTGGATTCTTTCTTCTCAATAAAATATCTGACGGCTGCATGATTAGTGTACACAATCACCTTCGACCCGATCAATTATGATCTGAACTTGTCAAAGGCGAACACTACCGCCAACATATCCTTTTCGGCCACCGTGTAGTTCAGCTGAGCTCCACTCAATGTGCTACTTGCGTAGTAGATTGGGGGCATTATCTTATCTTTACGCTGAACTAACACGACTCCCACTGCGTAGTCACTGGCATCGCACATGAGTTCAAACGGTTTCTCCCAGTCGGGGGCAATAATTATCGGGTCCGTGACTAGCCGCTTTTTCAGCTCCTCAAAAGCCACCCTGCAATCATTAGAAAACACAAAGGGTTTATATTTTTCAAGCAACTTATAGAGAGGGTTGGCTATCTTGGAGAAATCTTTGATGAATTGCCGGTAGAACCCTGCATGCCTAAGGAAGCTACGTATAACTTTGACCGATGTGGGTGGTGGAAGCTTTTCAATCACATCTACTTTAGCGCGGTCCACCTCAATTCCTTTTCTTGACACCAAGTTCCCCGAGACGATCCCTTCTTGCACCATGAAATGGCACTTCTCCCAGTTAAGCACCAGATTCGTCTCAATGCACCTCTTTAGCACACGGGTTAGATTTTCTAGGCACTCATCAAATGAATTTCCCACCACTGAGAAATCATTCATGAATACCTCCATGATATCTTCAACCATGTCTGTGAATATGGCCATCATGCACCTTTGAAATATGGCAGGTGCATTGCAGAGGCCGAATAACATCCTTCTGAAGGCAAATATCCCATAGGGACATGTGAATGAGGTATTTTCCCTGTCTTTTGGGGAGATTGAAATTTGATTGTACCCTGAGTACCCATCCAGGAAACAAAAGTGAGACCACTCTGAATGGTCCAGACCATCTGGACTTGGGGTTACCCGAAAATAATCTCAGTCTTGAATTATAGAGCAATACTTTATCTCCGGGTTTGAAGTTGCGGTCCACAATGTTTTTGTCGTGTAACCTCTCCATTCTCTCTTTATATAGCCTTTTGCTTTCAAATTCTTGATACCTGACTTCTAACTCATGCATCCCCGTGACTCGACTTTCACCCGCAGCATCAAGATCCATGTTCAACTGTTTTAGCGTCCACCAAGCTCAATGTTCCAGCTGTACAGGCAAGTGACAGACCTTTCCAAACACCAATTTGTACGGAGACATACCAATTGGCGTTTTAAATGCAGTTCTGTAGGCCCAGAGTACGTCATCATGATTTTTCGCCCAATCAGTTCTTGTGGCGTTTACTATTTTTGTCAGCACACTCTTGATTTCCTAGTTTGATACCTCAACCTGCATACTCGTCTGAGGGTGATAAGGGGTTGCCACCTTGTGGCGCACATGTGAAGGAGGTATTTTCCCTATCTTCTGGGGCAACTGAAATTTGATTGTACCCCTACCCATCGAGGAAACAAAAGTGAGACCACTCTGAATGGTCCAGACCATCTGGACTTGGGGTTACCCGAAAATAATCTCAGTCTTGAATTATAGAGCAATACTTTATCTCCGGGTTTGAAGTTGCGGTCCACAATGTTTTTGTCGTGTAACCTCTCCATTCTCTCTTTATATAGCCTTGTGCTTTCAAATTCTTGATACCTGACTTCTAACTCATGTAGTCGCGTGACTTGACTTTCACCCGCAGCATCAAGATCCATGTTCAACTGTTTCAGCGTCCACCAAGCTCAATGTTCCAGCTGTACAGGCAAGTGACAGACCTTTCCAAACACCAATTTGTACGGAGACATACCAATTGGCGTTTTAAATGCAGTTCTGTAGGCCCAGAGTACGTCATCATGATTTTTCGCCCAATCAGTTCTTGTGGCGTTCACTATTTTGGTCAGCACACTCTTGATTTCCTAGTTTGATACCTCAACCTGCCTACTCGTCTGAGGGTGATAAGGGGTTGCCACCTTGTGGCGCACATGTGAAGGAGGTGTTTTCCTTATCTTCTGGGGCAATTGAAATTTGATTGTACCCCGAGTACCCATCCAGGAAACAAAAGTGAGACCTCCCTGCCAGCCTGTCGAGCATTTGATCAACGAAGGGAAGTTGGAAGTGATCTTTCCGGGTGGCAAGGTTCAGCTTTCTGTAATCCATGCAAATTCTCCAACCAGTGACGGTTCTTGTCGATATCAGCTCATTATTGTCATCCTTCACAACCGTCATGCCACCCTTTTTTGGAACACATTGCACTTGGCTAACCCAGCTGCTGTCAGAGATAGGAAAAATGATTCCCGCATCTAACCACTTGATGATTTCTTTCTTCACCACTTCCTTCATGTTTGGATTCAGTCGCCTTTGGTGTTCCCTGGAAGTTCTGTGTCCATCTTCCAGGAGAATCTTGTGCATACAGTATGCTGGGCTGATACCTTTGATGTCTTCCATGGTCCATCCAATGGCAGTCTTGCACTCAGTGAGTACCTGTAACAACTGATTTGCCTGCACATCTAACAAACTTGATGAGATAATAACAAGTAGAGTAGATTTAGGTCCTAGAAACTCGTACCTGAGATGGGCTGGTAGTGGTTTCAACTCCAGTTTGGGTTGTTCTTCCACAAATGGTTTGGCTGGCGGGCTCTCTCTTTTCTCTGAGTGTAATGGCTCGAACTCGAGAGCCCTCGGCCAGACCCTTTTACCTTCAAGTGCTAACCCATATTCTGCTAATTCTTCCCCATTTACCTCCTCCAAATTCATCAAACATGCAGCAAGGGGGTCCTCAATAGTGAATTACGCATCATCTTCCTCCACTACCACATCCACAACATCAATGAGAGAACAATTGGCATATTCACTCGGTCGCCTCATGGATTTCTGCAAATTGAATGTGATTTCTTCATCGTTTAGCCTCATCTTGAACTCCCCAGTTTCACAATCAATGAGGGCTCTGCCTGTGACCAAGAATGGACTTCCTAAGATTATGGGAATCTCCTCATCCACTCGACAATCCAGTATCACAAAATCAGTAGGGAACAAAAACTTCCCCACTTGCACCAAAACATCATCCAGAATGCCTGACGGTCTCTTCACCGTCCTGTCAGGCAGCTGCAGTAACATAGAAGTTGGTCTGGATGTATCAATCGTCTCTTGTAAATGTCCAGGGGCATGAGATTAATACTGGCCCTCAAAATCATATAGTGCTTTGGAAAAGCAAAATTGCCAATGGTGCAGGGAATTGTAAAGCTCCTTGGATCAGATAGCTTCTCTTCAATTGGTCGTGTCACTACAACACTGCAAGTCTGAGTAAGGGTCACAGTTGCTAAGTCTTGGAAATTGAATTTTCGGGACATCAGGTCCTTCATCATCTTCGCATAGCCATGCATCTCCTTCAGAGCATCAATTAGAGGAATGTTTGCTTGTATCTGTTTCAGCATATCCAAGAACTTTTTGTACTGCTCATCCTTTTGGTATTTGTCCAGCCTCTGAGGGAATGAAGCTTGCGGTCTCTTTTTCCCAGTAATTTGGGACTTTTCTTTATCCACTACCACCTCAACTACCGACTTTTGGGCTATCTCCACTTCTTTTTCAGTTTCACTCTGTGCACTGGGTTCTCCTTCAGCAGGATGCACTGTTACCTTGGTCAAGTTTGTTGAATCATCAAGTTCAATCGGAACTGGTACCAGTGTCTCAGTCTGCCTGCTTTCATGCGCTATCTCCTGTTCCAAGTCTAAGTCCCTGCCATTGCAGAGACTCACTGCCATCAGCTGCTTCAGGCCCTGATCCTTAGGATTCACCTGAGTGTCGGCAGGCAAAGTCCCAAGAGGACGATATTTCAAAGACATTGATATCTGGCCCATTTGCACTTCAATATCTTTAATAGTTGAATCGTGTGCATCTACTTTTTCACTGATTTTGGTAGTTGACCCAATCACCTGTTGCATCATCGCTTCAAGGCTAGAAAACCCATCTTCTTGTCTCCCCCCATGTTGTTGCTAAAGGGGTGGTATGCCTGCTGCTGATTTTGATTATTAAACCCTTGTGGCCTTTGGTAAGGCACCACATTACCATGAGGTCTCATGGAACCCATGTTTCCACTATTATGCTGCTGATGAGTTGGTCTGTACGGCTGAGCTTGCTGCCCCAATTCTGTCCACCCTGTCTCTGGCCTCCATAGTTTGACACATATTTCATATTCTCCGGGTAGTAAAGATGATCGCATTCTGCATTCCATTGATTATCAATTGGTTGACTAATGCAAGATGTGCATAAGCCCCCATTGGTAGTATCCACAATATGAACTTGTTGCTTCTGCCTTGACTCCTCTACCTTTTTCGTAAGTAAGCTCATCTGTGTCATAAAAGTTGCCATATTTTCAGCAATAGAGTTGGACGGATCTAATGGCACTAAGTGAACCACTGGGGTAATAGGTGCACCCCTGGTTGTCCACCCTGAATTTTGTGTCATTTTATCAAGTAAAGTCTGGCTTTCTCTTCATGTCTTGCTTAGGAATGCTCCATCAGCTGAAGCATCAACATTATCTTTCACACCATCAGCCAGACCCATATAAAATTGCTGCCCCAACATCTGTTCCGGAATACCATGGTGAGGACAGACTACCAGCATCCCTTTAAATCGTTCCCATATCTCCTGTAGTGTCTCCATAAGCTTCTTCTTGAAGCTCAAGATCTCATCAATTTGTTGCACTGTCTTGTTCGGTGGATTGAATTTATTAAATAACTGCTTGACCAACTCCTCCCATGTAGTAATAGAGTTGATAGGGAGCGAGTTGAGCCAAGTGTAGGATACTCTTGTCACCGAGAACACAAACAACAACAGTCTTATTACCTCCGGAGTGACATTTGGGTGCCTCTAAGTCTTGCAGATTGACAGAAAGTTCTTCAAATGCTGCTGGGGATCCTCAATGTATGACCTCGAAAATAGCCCCTTATTCTACAGCAAGTGTAGCATATTATTTGTGATTTGGAAGGACTAAGCTTCTATCTGAGGGACCATGATCGCAGTGGCCAAATTCTCCATTGTTGGTTGTGCCCAGTCATATAAAGGCGCCTCAGGTGCAATGGGCACCCCAGGCGCCGCAATGTGTCCGGCTGGGTCAACCACATCTTCCCCATTATTATTGTTGTTCCTGTCATTCAGGTCTGCCATGTCTGTTTCAATGTGTTCAATGAGTGGTTGTTGCTTGCTTTTCCGGCTGGCCCTGTTCAAGGCCTTGAAAAATTTTCGGGGTCTGGTAATGCTTCAAATACCTCACCAGTTCTCGGTGAGTTTCTAGGCATGCAGTTTTACAACCAATTCAGCCAACGTTAGAATTTCAATATATGAAAGAAATTAAAGAAAATTGACTACACTTAAGAATTTTCTATTTTCCTCCAACTACAATTGATAATACCGTTAATTCCCCGAGAACGGCGTCAAAACTAGATCACGTTCAACTATGTCTTATAACAAGACTAAGCGGGCGCTGCAAATATAATCTGAGTATTTAGCCCAGAGTCGAATCCCACAGGGAATTAACCTATCAATTGTTGTTGTTAGAGTACTAGATTCTCAATAATCAACTTTCCCAAAAGTTATGAATATTACTTTCCGGTATTTATACTACTATATCTGAAATAAATAATAAAACGAAAGATTAACTACTACTGAGGTGTAAACAAATGCGATAAAGGTCTAAGGTTATTGTTTCCCCCGTTGATGAAATCCCTTCTTGTATGTTTCCTATAGTTTTTCTTTAGTTATCTCTATCAATCATGAACACTCTAGCTATCATAAATCTCTCTCAAGTAATTATGATAATCTACTAGGCGCACTCACTCAAGTTACGCTAGCTAAATTGCATTACAGTTCACTTTTGATTGCACCCAAGGTATCGTTATCTCTAATCCAACCTTTAAACCCTCGGTTATGGATCTCTCCTATACCCCGGGAGTGATATTGTTCAACAATTACCTAACTATGCACTCTCTCTCAAGTAAATACATACTAAATAGGAACAACTAATTGAGGGCCCTTCAATCAACTACAACAAGAACGTAGTTGGACAAATAGAGATTGAAAACCAAACAAAACTATATTATTATACCAACAAGTTCATCCTCAATGGGTTCCACCAAAACCTTAGATTAAAGAAGTTAGTTTCTCATGCTCAAACACAATAAAAACTCAAAGGAATTCACAATTCTCAAAATAAAGATAAAAGAAAGAGAATAGAAAAACTCTAATTGTTGCTTGTCTTTTCACAATTGTTCTCGCCTCCTATTTGAGTCTAAAAATAAGCTAGATGGTCTCTTGGGCGAGTTTATAATGTTTAAATAGGTTTAGGCAAATTATTCTCATGTTTTGCACTTTGGTCCTTCAGTTTTTCTGGCTTTTCAGTGTTCGCCCACGGCCGCGACAGGTATGCGGCGCGACCGCGGTGGATCACACACATTCTAAATCTCGCTGTCTTGCCCACCACGCTCCCGCCGCGATCGACCGCGGTCGCGATGGGCTCCTTTCCAACACTCTTCGCCTTTTTTTCTTGTTCTTTTCTCACGGGTTCTTCTCGATTGGCATTAAACTCACTTATTTGACTCCAAAACGCTCCAAAGTATCTCCCATCATAGATTATATCCTGCAAAGCATAAAAACACTGATCAAAGCATTTTGTTATTATTATTTACACTTAAAACACATTAAAGTATAGTTTATTAAGGGTGAAAATATAGTCTAATTCACGTACTACACAGACACTCATCATTACCTGGCTCTCAAGTCTCAACACAACAATATCAATTTTTCATGGTCAATTGCTTTCCAATACTGTCTTCCCATGTGCTTTACCATATGAGCTTTAACACGCGGATATAGTGTATCGAAATTTTAAACGATTAAGTTATTTAAAAGATATTATAAGTAACTTTCACAAATATGAGATTTATAATCTAATATATAACGCATCAGGTAAAAGTGATCTTGTAGACTAAATTTTCCTTTACCACATTGTGCTTATAATTTATGAATTATTGCATGTATACGTATGCATGGAGCTCTTTAATTTATTGGACGAGAAAATTTGAATATTTTGCATGGAAGTGGGACATATTTAAGCTCTATATATATATATGGTTTAGTAAATTGGCTACTCGAGTTTTCACTTTAGTAACAATATTTCAATTGTTCAACTACGAAATATATATAATTTTAGAGACAATTTATGTCATCACTGATTAAATCAAATAATTAGCGACTAAGTAGTTTCAGCGGCATTAATGACCTTTTCATTGACGAGAATGCATTAGCCGTTATGAATTTTTACTTTTTCTAACTAACAAATTTTTCATAAATACTATCAATTAAGGGTTGAAAAACGAATTTGTAGTTAATATAACTCTATTTAGTGGTGAAACACAAAATTGCATGTCTTTGTATACTATTAGTGACGATATTTTAAGGATGAAAGATTGACAAAAACTTTGTTATCGCTGTAAATCTTTCGATATGAAATATGAATTTGAGGTGACAAAATATTCATTAGTAATTATCAAATTTGTTGGAGTGATTTTATTGACGAAAGTTTGATTCTTTACCTTCTAATTTCCTCCCCCATTTCCCCTTTCCCTACTACTCTGTAATGATTTTTTTTTTTAATAAAAACATAATACCATTGACCGTTGTCAACCACCTTATAATTTTTTTTGATGACTTCCACCACGTCAAGGTGACACTCTATCGCTGAGTTATATCTCTTTCTCGCCCCATCGAAAAATAGAACTTACTAGTCTTAAGTCAAATGGTCGAGAAACTCAACGCCGCTATTCTTGAACAACTTGGAGCGGGCCTTCTTTTCGCACTATTTTCTCATAAATTCTATGTACGTATTCTTACTCTGTATTTATAATACTAAAAAATATATCAGTTCTTGATCCCCCGATCACCTATTTTTCATCTTATTAATGATACATACGATTCAATTTAAGATTTGTTCTCCGAATAGAAACATACAACTATTTTCATGATCATTTACCTATTAATCCTATAATGTCATGGCATATATATGGTTTTCTGGGCAGATCTAAATCGCCAAATTTATTTTCTTAATAATCGATAGTAGATTTAGTGATTTTAAAATGACAAAATGTAATCCTCGAAAGAATCTTGAATTATGGTTGTGTATTGAGCGTGTCTTTATGTGGTCTATAACCGCGCGTATAGAATATTTTCTTTTAGCCTGTACCTGAAAAATGTGAACACCGACAGTTAGTGGGGACTGTATATTTGTTAGAAGAAGCAGACCGAAAAAGAAAATAAGGTGTCATGGAATCTTCTATATAGACACCTGTATTTATGTGAATTCTTTACGACTTCTAAATAAATTTTTTCCAATTCTTTTTAATTAATTATGGGGTTTTAAAGTTCAAATAAAAAGCTTTAACTAGGGTAAAGGGCGGAGCTAGTATAGGGGTACCCAATAACTTTGATCAAAATTATGTATTTGTCTTAAAAATTTATTGAATATGTATAAATCGTTAATTTTGAACCTAGTAACATAAAATAAGTAGAATCTTGAACCTACAAACTTTAACTTTTAGCTCCGCCTCAGTAAATATGAACTAAGGAGGTCTCCATTACAAAGCTATTATCAAAATAACAAGAATAGGAAAAAGAATGAGAAGTTGTACAATATTTTACACCCGAATTTCTTTGTTACTTTCTTCCTTCCCCTTTCTTCTTTTTCTGGGAATTTTCAGCTTTAGACTATATTTTCAGATTTTGATCAAAATGCACAATAGAATTGACATAGAAAAAGATGTTTCCAGGTCTATGTTAGCTCCCTTTGCAATTTTCTTTAGATAGGTATACTTTTGACCTTACTTATTCCTTGTTTAGCTAAAATTTTAATTAATCAAGACTTTAGTGATCAATTTGCCTATAAAATCGACATAAGATAATTTTGCAAACAAAAATATAATTAAACTTAAAGAACAACTTAAAGAATGGTCACAAAATCGGGGTAAATTCAGAAATAGCTAGATTTTCGACTAGTAATTGAAAAATAGTCATAGTTTCAAAAGTAATTGAAATTCAGTCACTTTTTCGTGTAAAGATAAAATTTGGAAAAAACCCCCTTAAAAATACGAAAAATTGTTAGCATAATATGTTGAAGTTTGAATTTTTTACATATGAAATTCCAGCATAATGTGCTGGAGCTCCAACATAATATGCCGCAACTTGGAAATTTATATGCATGAGCTCCAAAATCTACATATTATGCTGGAACTTTCCGTGGTTCAGCTAGGTTATTTTTATCCAAATTTTATCTACACATAAAATAGAGGCTATTTTCAATAATTTTGCAAACACTAGCTATTTTTCGATTATCTATTCGAAAACTGGCTAACCCATGCTATTATCACCTCAAAATATGAGTATTTGCACACCTCCCACTTTGTAGTTTTCTCCAAGAAGAATTAACCCAAATTAAAATAGTCGATGGATATATATATATATATATATATGCATAATTTATGTATTATATATATATAAATATAATTATGTATAATTAATATATAAAATTATTTATATTGCTAAAAATAATAAATAATAAAATAAATATAACCGGCTATTTGCATAAAGATCACTTTCTCCAACCCAATTGTTGTTGAAGCCCATATACTACGTACAACGTACTTCCTTCACTGCTGAAGGGCAATACTGTACGATCCAAAAGGACCAAAGTCGTTAGCTGTAGCTGTAGCTTGTAATGACTGCGAGTTTACTCTATTAGTTACTGCTTCCCATAATAATTACTGTATACGCCACGACCCCAAATCCTAACCGGCCGTAATGGCGCCTGTCGTGGAACTAGGCTAGCCAACACTCAAAATTTTCACATTTTTCTTTTCAAATATCTCAATTTATTTTCAACGATTCATAATACGCATATAAATTTCGAAATCTTTAAACAAAACAATTAAGCTAACAGTCTACAACCGTCCCCAAGACCCGGAGTCAACATGTCATGAGCATCTAAGAGTACTACTAAGCATACTACTGTCATAATACATAATCTTCATAATGAAGAACTAAGTACAAAATAGGAAAGGAAAATAGAGATGATGTGGATGCTCGACAGCTACTTCGATATCCCAAATGCAGGCGCCGTACAGACTCAGATGGCTACCGCTTAGTACCAGTACCTGGACCTGTACACAGAGGTACAAGAAGTAATGATGCGTACTCCAACTCAGTAGTAATGAAAATAAATCACAGTCTGAAGTATATGAAACACACAACACAAAACACCAATCCACAAAACAGTAAATCATCAAGTTTCAATACAGTATACATAAGTTCGAAAACCAATTTCCATAAAAACCTTTGAACAAGTATATTTTTCCAACATTTCTCAGTAAAACTCTCAGTAATATTAGTTTGAAAAATGAAGTGAATCATAGTCAAAACTCAGTAAAATATCGTCATAGAACTGCCCCTCGGGCCATAATCATCACTTGTAACAATCTCCCTCAGCACCTCACCATCACTCAGTATCAGCCCCGCGGGCAACCTCATTGTCACTCATGCCTCCCAATCACTCATCCCTTGGCACTCGCACTCACTAGGTACCTGCGCTCACTACACTCCGGAGGGGCTCCTACAGCCCAAGCGCTATAAACAAGCCACATCATGGCATAAATCACTCTCAGACACTCGGCCTCTCTCATATCATAATATCCTCACAACATTGGCCCTCGGCCTCACTCAGTCAGACACTCTCAGCATGCCACTCGGGCCATGAATAAAATGGGGTTCTCGACCCAAAATAGTATTTCATTTCAAGAAATAGTAATATCATCAAATAGGAGTGTCAACAATTTCACAAGAAAAACTGAGTGTAAAATTATAGTTTCAAAGTAGTGAGAGTATCAGTAAAATAGCCCCCAAGGGGTTAAAACAGATTGGCACTAGTCCCCATACATGGCTTACAACCCAAGTATAACAAAACATAGTAATACCAATAACCATATGCTAAGCAGTTTCGCAACTCAATTGTTGCCTAAAAAGGTACTTTTTCCAAATTTCCAATTCGTGCACCCCCCACACTCGTCATCCAGTGTGTGCGTCACTCCAAATCCGTGAAAGGATGTAAAGTCCGGGGTTTCATACCCTCAGGACATGATTGCCTCTCGAATCAACTTCCGAGTGCTCCCGATCCCAATCCATATGGTGAAAATCACCTCCAAAATCGCCCAAATCCGAGCTCCCCAACTCAAGATATGACCGAAAGAACAAACCCTTTTTTGTATATTTTTCTTCAGCTATTCTGCCTCGATTCCCATGTCAAACAATTCCGAAACTCGCGTTTTATGCTTCCAATGGATTCCGTGAAATTTTAATCAATTTAGGCTTTTGAATCACTCAATTTGACCTTATAATGAAGGAGATATGTAGGTTTTAAGATTTGCAAATAGTGCAGATTTTTAATACGCCGCCAGTGGCAATTTCGTAATTAACCTGAAAATCTGGCAACCTTGGTAAAATGGCCATAAAATCCTCATACGATGTCAAAATTCGACGATTCTTTTTTATACGGGTCCGTAATTTCGATAAGAATCTAATTCTTCATTTAAAACAGTAATCGTAGCTCATTTGTTCAATATTATATCATTTATGCTTGAAGAAACAACGTCGAAGCATAAGAAAAACGAGCACAACGCAGCCCAAACCTATCCAAAACTCACCCGAGCTCCTCGGGATCCCATAAGAACATTCTAACAAGTACCATTACATAACTCGAATTTAGTTGAACCTTTAGAACACCCAAAACAACACCAAAACACCAGATCTACGTCGAATTCAAGCCTAAGAACTTCTAAATTTCCAACTTTTGCCAATTCAAGCCTAATTCTACACCGGACATCACAAAAACATTCCGAATACACTCCTAAGTCCCAAATCATCTAACGAAGCTATCCGAGCCATAAAATCCGCATTTCGAGGTCGTTTACCAATAAGTCAACTCCCGATTGACTTTTCCAACTATAAAGCTATTTTTAAGAGACTAAGTGTCTCAGTTCTCACTACAACCATGCTTAACCCGAGCCAATCGACTCTAACACATCCTCAACAGTATAACCAGTGCATGACAAGGCAGAAACAGGAATATTAATGCAAAATCTACGGAACAACCGGCCGGGTCATTACATTCTCCCCCACTTAAACACACGTCCGTCCTCGAACATGCCTAGAGCTATTCCAAACACCACCGAAATTGCCGTGTTACCTACCATGCACCTATTCGGAGATGATTCCACATCAACCTGACCCATATAGTCCTAATAGCACAACACAATTGAAATTTCGAAGTCCAATCTTGACCCCTAAACCTTAGAACTACATTTTCACTTCTGAATCAATTGACAAGATCAAAATCCCACAACTATAAACTAAATAAGTCTGATCACACTGTAACAAGTCATATCCGTAATCCAAGATGAAATATCATGATCCACTACATGACTTAAGCACTCGTGGCGATAAATCCTAATCACAATAGTTGCTTATAACAACCTAATACCGGTAAATAACCTCTTATCAAGCAAAGCCTCGTTATAACCCTTTCATATACTGCCAATGATGAAAGGAACATGCAGAAACTAGTAACCATTCATCTGATCAACATCAATACCACTATACCATCCAGAGCCATAACTTGTGCAACTCGTGCACTCAATAACAACATCCCAAAAGCTCAATTTATAAAATAAAGAAGACTCATACGAGAGGACTATCCTGCCACTAACACTTACCGCACCGCATCATGCTAAAAGCTTGGTATACATCGTGAAACCATAACACGTGAATTCGACACCAAGGACCATACCTCCACTTAACTACGCTACAAGGCGTGATCCCATCCAACTGCTGGACCACATGAAATACCCCAAGCCACCTTTCTCAAAATCAATAACCATGCGAAATTCGACATCAAGTACTCAAAGTGCATTGACATAACCACGGGGAAATTGGACGATACCATGCCTCCCGAACCAGAAAGAACATAACCAACACGTCTCAATCTGCAACACCCAATTACTTACGTTACTCAAATCTCGCTATACTGCACCGATGGAACCGCACCCTATGCACATATAACCAACGATTTCAACTCCTCGAAACACTGAAAGGTAACTCATAAATCACTCTAGTACACGAATAATCTCAATGACAATCGAATGGTACATCCTCAACAATAGCATTTCAGAGTCAACAATTCCAACTCGGTGGAAAACACACACCCATACTGGCCTACCAATAACTCTAAGTACTATTTCTCTTCGAAAGTTCATAATGGCCGAGTCATGGCATATACTAACACCTGACTAGCTTTGCTCGCATCTTCACGGTCTACAACCACAAAATAACCTGTTCCTGAGAACTCCCAGTCTCGGAATCCATAAAGCGTACCAATTACCAAATCTGATCCCAGCTGCACCACTCGAATATATAACTTGTCTCCAATACTCAATCATTCCACGAGGGATAACCCCATAATTCCTCTGTGTCACCAAGAAACCTTGAATATCAGCAGTCGATCCAACAAGAGAGCGTCGTAACACCAATGAAGCATCCTTATTCAAACATATTTCCTTAAACACATTGTCCTTTATGAATGTATAGTCTCATCCAACCACCCAATAGTGGCATCCTTTAACTAATCATCTGAAACTGCCAGTTCTGACCTTCCTCCCAGAACTGAACCGTGACCTCACATATGCCACTCTCCACTATACACAAAATACCGCACACGTCATGAAATGCTATGATAAATATGAGAACTTCATGCTCCCTTCTATCCACAAACAACTACGTACCCAACTAGCCAAGAACTTTCCATTTGATCCCATCTAGAAGCATAATCACTATGCATCACATGGCCCTCACGCCAGTAGAAATATACATCATGAAGACACTCCTAAATATGTTATTTTGTAGTTTTATTTTTCATTCTTAATTGTCTCCACAATTTGAAGTTTTGTTTCAAAAAGAGCAAAAAAAAAAATTAATAATAAGAGGGCACATTACTAAGCCATATTAATCTATGTACAATTAAATTAACATAAAACATCTTCCTTTTCATATTGAGACTCCTTTACAAAAATAGTTAAATCACATTCAATATTTGTTAATTGATCACGCTCAACTATGTCTAATAAAAGACTAAGCGGGCGTTGCAAATATATTCTGAGTATTTAGCCCAGAGTCGAATCCCACAAGGAATTAACCTATCAATTGTTGTTGTTAGAGTACTAAATTCTCATTAATCAACTTTCCCAAAATCTATGAATATTAATTTTCGGTATTTTTACTACTACAGCTGAACTAAAATAATAAAACTAAAGATTAACTACTACGGAGGTGTAAACAAATGCGATAAAGGTCTAAGGTTATGGTTTCCCCCGTTGATGGAATCACTTCTTGTATATTTCCTATAGTTTTGGCTTAGTTATTTCTATCAATCATGAACACTCCAGCTATCATAAATCTCTCTTAAGTAATTATGATAATCTACTAGACGCACTCTCTCAAGTTATGCTAGCTAAATTGCATTACATTTCACTTTAGATTGCACCCAAGGTATCTTTATCTCTAATCCAACCTTTAAACCCTCGTTTATGGATCTCTCCTATACTCCGGGAGTGATATTGTTGAACTATTACCTAAATATGCACTCTCTCTCAAGTAGATACATACTAAATAGGAACAGCTAATTGAGGGCCCTTCAATCAACTACAACAAGAACATAGTTGAACAAATAGAGATTGAAAACCAAACAAAACTATATTATTATACCAACAAGTTCATCCTCAACGAGTTCCACCAAAACCTTAGATTAAAGAAGTTAGCTACTCATAATTGTATTGCAAAAAACAAAAGAAATCATAATCAATGGTAAAATCACAAGGAAGGGGGATGAGATTTGATGCCCAATTGACCTCCTTGCCTCTTGCCTTTGCTCTTCTCGAATTAGTCTCTAAAACCTTGATCTCTACTCCTTTGGGCGAGTTGAAACTTATATAGGTTAAGTGGATTGGTCCCAAACTTCCAAAATTGCCCTTCCGAAATAACTCTCTCGCCTAGACTAGCGCGGGCGTGCTATACTAGCACTAATACCCGCGCTAATGGGGTTTCTGTCTGCCTGGGTTCACTGGACTAGCGCGGGCGCGCTACACTCGCACTAATGTCCGCGCTAATGGACTTTTATTCTGTCCCAAAGCATTTTCCTCCTTCAATTCACCCAGCAAATATCCCACGGGGCTTTGCTTCTTCAAATTCGCTCAAATCACCATCCTAAGTCCTCAATAGTGCATTTATCTCCTGTGAAACACAAAATCACAATTAGAGACAATTTATCATCCTTTAATAATCTTAAGACAGTGAAACATCATTAAGTTAGAGCATAAACATACGCTAAACTACGTGAATTTATCCTGTTATCAACACCCCACACTTAAATCATTGCTAGTCCGAGAGAAATCCACTATATCCTACAAGGGTTCTTTCATTAAGAATTCCCTACGGTATCACACCACAAACATTTTACAAGCTAGCCGTGTAACATCTATGCCTCAAGTGACGGCTCTCACATGTCATGCCATACTCTTACTTCCTCAAAGTACTATGCACAGAGGTCAAGACTTACCTTTCCGTCATGAATCACATGCCCTCACATCACACAATCGAGAGTAGTTCCACAAGAGTAATATTAAGAACAAGTAGGAACTTAAAGTAGAAAGAATTCACCCATTCTCGGAAAGAACATTCATATGCCACAAAGATACACCATAGGCTTGCCCGTAGTGTAATACTCTACTAATCGAGTCCATTCAGTCTAAGATCAATTAGGTCATCATTTGGTTGTAGTGTAGGCTAAGGGGCGGGTATGATATCCTTAGATATAGTGACAACCTCCCTAAGCAATTTTAATACAACTACTGTAGCTTTCAGCCAATTCTTATGTTTGGCCAGAATTTCCACCACTCTCTTTAGTTTACCCCTAAAAATTCATTAGGTGCATTTTTTTTCTTCAACTCACCACCTATCAAGGACTGTATTTATTCATTGTCCTTTTTTCTTCCTATTTTTTTTCCAGTGGTGTTCATTATTTATACTTCACACCATTCTTCATATTTCACTGATTCCACTCAAAAACCAGACCACCACCCCGCACTTGGACTTTTACATGTTCTCTACAATTCAAGTGCTTATAGGAGGTATAGGGTTCAAACAGTCAGACTATTCAAACAATTGGGTATGGTTTGTAATGTGGTTGCCAACAAAACAGGCTCATAAGCTCAAAGGGGTTAACTATGGTAAATTTCAATCAGGTGGATATATATTTATGTCTGTCTTAACAAAGAAATGCCTATATCACTTCTAAGACTGAACAAACTACTATTTCGCTTAGCACACACACGGGGCAAGTTCTAGGTATCAAATGTAGACATAGAGTACAATGCAAAATACCTTACACACACATGGCACATAATTCACTCCAAATTGGTTCATCAAGACACTTCATTGAGCATTCAAGTCCGTTACAATATGCAAAATTAAGGCATTCTACAAGAGTCAACCAATGAGCCTAAGCGTCACAATCTAGGTTCTTTGGTGTTCGGGTGTAACACACTAAGGGATGCATCTGTTTTCCCAAAGGAAACCTAACAACTAACATCAATAAAAAGAAAACTAACTATACTCGGTTCAAGTTAAACCCTTGGAAAAGAATCGTGGTCAAAAGAAAAACCAAGGGGGAGTTGCTACACTACCTAAAAAGAAAATAAAAAAAAATCTTTTTGGTATTTTCTTTGGACTAACTTCCCTCAAGAAAACTGCCTAAGTAGTCTGTCATCAGGAAGAGTCCACTACGTTTTTTTTTTGTGATCGACTTATACCCTCAAGAACCCCGTCAAAGGGATCCGTCGTCGGGCCAAGACGACTTAATTGATTATACACTATGTACAACACAACCAAAAAAAAACCTTAAATAAAACTAAGAAAAAGAAAACATGAAAAATAACTACAATTCTACCAAGTTAAACGAAAATTAAAGCAAGCAAATAACAAGTGTACAACATACAACAAACAGGGAATCCTTCCCCCACCCCACACTTAGAATGAGAACATGTCCTCATGGACAATAAAAATACAGAGTAAGGTAAGAGGACTTCCCTGACAGCTCAATCTTGGTCGGAGACAGTTCCTGGGTCCACGTTGCAAGCACGACTCAAGGCGCGTAGCCAGCCTATAATCTTCTTTTTTTATTTTTTCTGATGGGTAGCCATTTCATCAACTCTGGTCCCCAGTTCAGTCACTGAGGTCCTCAACCCGGATACGTTGTGCTCCAGGTGATCCAAACGCTGTCCCCGACTGGCCCTAGACGGGCCACCAACATCTGCAGCCTGCGCTTGAACGGGCTGCTCCACCTCCATGTGCTCATTCTCCTCCTCTCCATGTTGAGGCTCCCCCTATGCCTCATCTTCCTCAGAGTTATGCCCTTCCAATTCCCTATCCGCCACCACTGCTTCTTTGCCCGTAGTAACTTTTTCAGCTTTGAAGGGATGTATTGTTGGCACCCAACCATCTACAGCAAAGTCGCCTGGCACCCCAGCCGCAGCGCATAATCGAGTAATGAGAGATGGGTTGAAAAACCCATACCTTTGGACCCTTCTGCGGATAAATATCTCCTCGTGAATGACCTGGGCCACATTGAATGGTGTATCTTTCATGAAGCACCAAATCAAACACCCTCAAGGAATGTTCACCTCTGAGGTGTTTTTGGATGGCAAGAGTCTGCTGTTGATTAGGTACAGCCAACATTTGACCTCAAACTTGAGGGCCGAGGAGTGGAATTTGTTCCCATATTTGTACCACTTCAACGCGACGCCCGGTTGACAGATGGTCGGGGTGAACCTATCCCAGGTAGATCAATTTTTTCCATTGGCCTGGTAGGCATCCACATACCCATCCGATAGTGGAGGTAGCCTGTGCATTGTCCGAATGTTCTCCACTGAGGCAATGACCTGCCTCCTCCACACTGTTACCACATAGTTTTTGTGCTCCAGAGCGTTGGCATAAAATTCCCGGACAATCATGGCATTGGCCTCATCGGTCTCCTCAAAGAAAACATCCAGGCGATGCTACATTAATACCTCATACATTCTAGGACAGTTCATCCTGATGGCTTTAGAATCCATGGCCTGCTCAGGTACAACTAACTTATCTTCTTTTTCAGCGAACCTGTCCTGAGCCTTTGCTAAGACAAACTTGTGGCTATTGAAAGGCCTAGAGTCAACTGATTTTCGTGGCCTTCCAGTGGGGGCACGTGCTGGTTGGCTCGAGGAGGAGCCGGTAGCTTGACGCTTGCATGGAGGAATTGTACCTGCAATAAGCACAATATTAGCTCAGTACAGTAGGGTGACCCAACTATGGTTACTCAGACTTCACCACGCAATTGGTCACATCAACTCCCTCCAATGGGGCATTTTTACAAACATGTGGTGGGCATTAAACACTTATACCCCAATTTACTCAATATTGGATATGAAGCACCACCACAATAACCCAAACATAATCACAACAACCCATACTCCACATATCAGCAGTTGCAAGTACAAATAAACTACTACCAATTATTTCTACCAAATAAGAAGAAGCTACAATTTTTGTACACAAGGAAAAGGAAAATAAAACAAAACAAAGTTACAAAATTAAAAGAAAATTAATGGGGGAAATACATACCTGTAGAGTTGAAAGAGGGAAATGGAGTTATGGGGGTTGAAGAAGACTTGGGATTGGGATTGCTTGAGTTGTGGGAGGGGGAAGAAAAAAATGCAGAGATTTGCTTGAGTTGGGGAAGAAGATGAAGAGGAATGGAAGAAGAAGGGGGGGGGGGGGGTG